>JBBPQZ010000304.1:0-18230 GCA_038092795.1 Boletus rubissimus
TTGTGGGCCACTCTACCATCAGTATAGGTCACCCCACAACTTGTTCTAACACTTCCAGGTTCTTTGGTGATTGTCTGACTCATATTTTCACTACTGATTTAGAGTATATGGTAGATTATATATGGTCTGAAAGAGTGGAAAGTGTTGTCCAGGACATTGAGAAGTAACCACATGTTTATGAAACATGCATTTCTACTTGAAATAGATTGATATAAATCAGTAGTGAAAATATGAGTCAGACAATCACCAAAGAACCTGGAAGTGTTAGAACAAGTTGTGGGGTGACCTATACTGATGGTAGAGTGGCCCACAACAGTTACAAGCAAATTTGATAGGTGAAACAATCCAAAACCAAGATAATTTCAATTTATCCAATTTGGTTAATAAAAAAGAATTTTAGGAGATGGTAGTAGGAAAATTGGTGGTAGACACCATGGAAAGCATGCCTAGAAGTATTATAGTAGTAATCAAGCCCAAAGGAGCCCATATCAAGTACTAGATACCTAAATTTATATAAAGTCAAAAAACTGTCCACATGAATCACTGTTTTAAAATGGCTGTCATTTCATCAAATCTTATTCAACTCTCATGACCCTTGTACCAATGGAAAGGAAAGAGCATGTATTTCATTTCATACACTTATAGTTTAGGACTAGGATTAGGAGTTATTGGAAATTATTGCATTTAGTGAAAAATAACCAAACATGCAGACAGTTTTTTGAGCTACTGTAGCAACATCAAGGACATTAATGAAAAGGGAATCAGGAATAAGGGTGACTTCCTGATTATTCAGAGAGGTATCCACCTTGTTGCAACAAGAGCATTAGCAGGACCTATCTGAGTACTGAAGACATTGTGATAGGTAACATTGAAGTCCTAAAGAAAAATCATCTAGCAAGCTTGACAATGGGAGAGCTTGTGGAGCTGCTTGAAGTAGGTAAGGTTCTTGTGGTCCATGATGACTATAACAGGGTGAGCGGTGCCTTGTATGTAAATAGTGCTTCTATTCATCCAAAACATGGATAACAGCAAGTAATTCATAATTATAAATGTTGTAGTTGCATTCAGCCAAATAAAGGGTTTTTGAGAAATAGACACAGGGATGTTGGTCACCATTAGCATCCTTCTATATAAGAACTGCTCCAGTGGCACAAAGGGACATGTCAGTCATAACAAAAAAAAGTTTTTGAATATCAGGCATGAGGAGAACCAGCTGTTTGATAAATGCCTTTTTAATAAAGGAAAAACTTTTCTCCTATTTGTCACTTCACTTCCACAGCATGCCCTTCTTTGTGAGATCATGAAGAGGTTGAGCAGTATTGAAGAAGTCAGGAATGAAGCAGCAGTAAAAGTTATAGAAGCCAATGAATAATCAGACTCCTTTGATAGAGGAAGGGGATTTCCAATCATTGATGGCCTTAAGCTTAGTAGGATTTATCTTGATTTGGCCAGTGCAAACAACCATACTGAGGTACTTAACTTCCTTGATGTCAAAGGTGTATTTTTCAAGCTTAAAATATAGCTTGTATTCACAGAGGCATTCAAAAACATGACAAGTGCATTTAAGATGAATGGTGGAATTACTGGAATGAATAAGAATGTCATCCATATAAATGATAAGCCATCCTTTAGCAACAAGATTGGTGAAGATATGATGCATCAATAATTGAAATGTAAAAGGAAAGTTACATAGCCCAAAAAACATGACTGTGGGTTTGAACAAATCAAAGGAAGTAATGAATGCTGCCTTCTAGCAGTCTTCTGGCTTGATTAAGATATTGTTATATCTCTACTGTATATCCATTTTGATGAAGATAGTTGAGCTTTTCAGATGGTCCACGAGGTCAGAGATCAAGGAAAGAAGGTATGCATTCTTTACAGTGAATGAACTGATATGGCAGTAGTCTTGGCAGGGACACAGAGAACCATCCTTTTTAGAAACAAAGAAGAAGGGTGATGCTTGTGAAGACTTCAAGGGTATGATCTTGCCAAAGGCAATATGTTCATCTACAAACACCTTGCATGCTTCTTGTTTCTTAGGGTTAAGGGGATATGCTTTAGCCACCTTAGGAATGAAGTCTTTGTTGAGGTCAATGGCATGGTCAAAGAAATGGGAAAAGGGAAGAAAGTCAGTATTCTTCTTTTCAAAGATGTCAGTAAAGTCTTTGTATAGGACAGGAAGTTCAGCCTTCTTTTTTTCAGCTCCTTGAGCTATTTCAGTGATAATGGTGGTTTTGTAAATATTGGTTTTGCTGACATATATTGGGTTCTATTGTTGTAGCAAACAATGCCTGATTTTGGTGTCCTGATTAAGGTTGAGGTATTATGCAAGGAACTGCTGTGGGACAGCAGCAGGGGAATCAATGTGGGGTTTTTTTATAGATGTGGTTTTGACAGTACTAGCAGCCCAGTTAATAAGGAGATTGGCTTCATGCAGCCAGGAAAGTCCTAGAATCATAGTTTTCTTTCCTATGTTTATGATAGGAAGTTCAAGAGGATGTGTTTTTTCTCCAAACTTGAGAAATATAGTAACTGCCTGGTAGACCCATCCAACTTGATTCTGCATTCCATCTACGTTCTGGGCTCTGAGAGATTTCTTTAACCTGTGAACAGGAATGCCAAGGAAGTCTACCTAGTCTTTGTTGATGATGAACATGGTGGCACCACTATCAATGAGTGTCTTCATCTGAAAGGTCCTAATGGAGTCAATTAGGATGTTATCTTTCAGCATGAAGAAGATGGGAATTCAGATTTCTAGTTGATTTAGACCTGTGGCAATGGCTTTGTTAACCAAATCATTGGAGGATTCAGGAAAATTATCCCCAAAATGAATCCAAAGCACTGCAAGAATATGATCAGTGGAGATACCATAGTTGAGGAGACTAGCAATATATCTAGGGATGGGAGAAGCAGGAAGGGTAGACATAGCATGAACAATAATGGTGTGGAAAGAGGCCAGGCAGAGAGTGTCCAGAATAGAGAAATAGGAGAAACAAAGATTATAGAGGTGTTGAAGATTGGTGTGGAACATGGTGGCATTGGTAATCCAGGCAGAGATAAAGGAAGGAACAACCTCCTTTGAGAATACAAGCTCAGTGAGCTTGGGGTCAAGTCCCTGAATGAACCATTTGACAAGGGGAGCATTGTCAATAATGCCACACTTGGCAGAGAGAAGCTAAAATGAGGATACAAACTTCATGAAGCTGTCACTCTTCTTTTGCAGATTTTGACAAAGAGCACCAAAGTCAACTTGTGCCTGTTTAGCAACATGATAGGAAAAAAAGGTCCTTTGAAAGTCATCCAAAAGGTGGAAGAATGATTTATCAGAGTTTGTGATAGAGTCATCATAGAGACATGTATACTATTCTTCAGAGAATGTGGCACCGTGGCCCTTACTCATCTTGCAGAGAAGGAGTAAACACTTAGAGACCTCATCCTGGAGGTTGGAGCACATGGAGAAGTATGTTTGCATGAATAGCAGCCATCATAAGATGTCAGCTGCTTTACTGGAAAAGTCAGCAAGAAGACCAGCATAACAATGAGAGAAGTGTGTGGTTGCATTCAGGAAGTGGAGACTGTTAACACTGATGATGGAAGGTGGTGTGGAAAATCATGGAAGGTTGGAAACTGGGGTGAGCACAATGGGCTTGAACGGAAAAAGGATAGGTAGCACATATGGGGTTGACAAGTAAGGAAAAGATAGAGTGGGGTTAAATCCAATCCAGAAGAGTTTGGAAGGAGGATAGTGCTCTGGAATGGGAGAAAAGATGATGGGTTCTAGTTCTGGAAGAAGGGTAACAGGAAGATCATTAACTAGGAAGAGTTCAATAGGAGAGGTATGGTTAGGGAGTATTAAGACTATGCCAACGATCTCCAGGTGTAACTCCAGAACTTTGAAGTTGGTAGAAATAAAAACATTGGCTTCACCATATATGATGCACCCTTGCTATTGATCAGATTCTTGTATTTTGGAGCAGAGGTTCAGAGGTAATTCAGAGAGGATCAATAAGGTTGGAGGTGATCAATAAGGATTAGAGGTGAATAGAGGGTCTATAGCCAGAAGTCAAAGTTGGTATCTTAGTTGATAATCTAGCTAAGTACAAGGCTAGATATGGGGGTTTATATACAAAGGTGAAATGGAAGACGATGACCTGCACCAAGTTGAATTGATGCATGGCCATGATAGAAGAATTCAAGAAGTCAAAATTCATATACTTTCTACAGTTAAAATTCCACAAAACCTTAGGGATGGATAGTCTATACTATGAACTACCTTTCCCTAGATTTTTCTTAATTTTCCTACAATTTTCTGGGGAGATATTAACTTATCTTTCCCATCTATTCTCATATAGTAATCAAACTTGTAGTTATATAGAAATTCTTTATATTTCATTTCTACCCTATACACTTGCCAAGTAGCTACCATTCCCACAATCACATGACCATGTACTACCCCTAAATGAGTCATACCTAGTCAATATACAAAGTCAACATGAGTCACAATGAACATTAGCATCCATAACTATCAAAAAATGTACTAGATTCAGCTCAGCTTAGCATAAGTCAGCATGAGTCAGTATGAGTCATCATGAGTCATGAGCTAAAAATAGACTACCCCTGATTTGTAATGCATGAGTCAGCATGAGTCAGCGCCAAGCTTACCAAGTCAGAGCTCATCCAATCAAAATGAGCCATCTATAATACTTTTAGCAATTGATAGCTAATCACTCAGCATTTCCTTGGTATTTGTAAGCAATTTGTAAGCTAGCACAGCCTAGCACAGCCACTGTAAATATCTATATAAGGAGAGCCTTTCAGGCTACAAAAAGCAGATTCTCTTTCAATAGATTATTTTAACCAGAGGAGTCCTCTTTTAAAGAGACTTTCTCACCCCATTCAGGAGTTCCCTCTACAGGTAACCCACAAAGGGCCTAGTGCAGGAGAATTCCTTAGCTTTAGTACTATTAGATAGTTTGTTAGGAGCAAAAGACTTGTACTCAAGAAGAGACAAGTGAAATAGGACACCTTTAGGAAAAAAACCCTTCATAGGGCAACTAAAGGGAATAGATCTCTAACAGCCTAGACTACTAGGACCTAAGCATATCTGCTATATCAGCTGACTAAGCCACCTAAAGGAATAAGTGCTAGACTTGCCTGACCTGAATTTTCATCTCTTTAGTTATACAATTAAGATTGAGTTAAAAAAACCTATCTGAGTGAACTAAGTGAAGCCTAGTTTGAATTCCAGCAAAGCCTGGAACATATATACATCTCTACACCTTTATATCTTAGCATATCTACAGATCACTGCTAACATCTTTATATTTTTGCAACCCCTTGATTTACTAACATCAACAGGTACCAGCAAACTAACTCTTGGCAACTTTATTAAGTTTAGCCAACATATCTCTTGCACAAACAAGTGCAACAATACTGTAGTCTAGCAACCTACTGTTGTCTAGCTCAAATTGTAGTACATGACCACTAGAAAATCACATTACTAACCAGATCATCAGTCAAACCCATTTCAATTACTCCAGTTCATATACATTTGTAGAGGATTGGCAAACAAACCACGTACTGTCCACACTAAGTTTATCATTGAATTCATCTAGAAGATATTTATCCCTAGCTTATAGTGTAATATCCATGGGTAGGTAAGGCATAAGTCTGGGAAACTTTGTTTAGTTCCATTGCATTTGCCTACAAAAAAGACAATAAAGTACTAAAGTCCGGGGGTCTGAGTACTTTCAGAGGTACAAGTATTTTCGAGAGTGAATAATGAAAAGAAAAGACAGGTAACTAAGGGAAGACAGAAATGAAAGGTTAGGGAGGATGAAGGTACAGAATGCAGGGATGACAGAGGTATGAGATGCAGGAATGATGGAGGTATGTAAGTATTGGAAATAAATATTACAGGATAAATGAAAGAAGAAATAACTTCAGAGGTCTGGAGTTGTGATATATATAAAAGGAGGCTAGAGTTGGTGCACAGTGTGCCAGAGGTGTTAGAGGTATTGAAGGTGGACTTGTGAATTTACAGAATATAACAGAAAGTATGAACCATACTGGTATAGAGGTGGTAGTGGGCAACCAGGAAGATACTATGGGATAAAGGTTGGGAGACAAGGAGAAATCCATAGACTGCTTAGAGAAGATGTTTATGGATTCTTGCTGGCTAGATGAGGTCATGAGTTTATCATCAGAGTGTAGGAACTCATCAATGCTGGTGTTGTTGGGATCAATGGTTTCCTCAAGAGTAGCACCCAATGGAGGCATGGAAAACTCTGGGATCATGTTGTCAATGACCTTCTCAAGGCTGGCATCTGTTGAATATGGTTGGAAGGGGTGGATATAGAAGGGCAACAGCCTAGTAATATTCCATTGCAATTTGAGGTCAGTTCCCCAAAAGAGTTCTTGGTGATGCATGGAACATGGTTTGTGCAGAAGTTCATCTTTGTCAGCTTGTACACACAAGTGTTCTAAACAAAAGAAGTGGTGTTGGTGGCAATAGTGGCAGAGGGTTTCAGTCCAGGGACAGTTTTCTTGGATAGTGTGCATAAGCAGATTGAAGCATTGATACATGTACATGCAAGAGTTAAGTGAATGACATCTAGCATCCTCAGGTATTTGTGGATACAAGCACATTCTTGGCAAAAGAGTGGGTACTTGTTGTGCAGTGGCAAGAATGAAAAGATAGCTAGTTCTTTTATTATGCTAGAGTGTAGCTCCTAGCTAACAACAAGCAAAAGCAGCCAATTGAAAGATGGCAGAAAAACTTGTAGAGTGACAAGGAAGACACATGGCTTAATGTGACAACCAAAAGATATGGAAGCCAGAAAGCTACACTTGATATTGCATAGAATTAGCTAGGAAATATAGTACAGAAAGTGGCTATATATATAATGTATGGAAATGCACACAGATCATGCTGTGTATATAGCCACTGACCATAAATAGACAAAGGAAGAGGAACAAGTCATGACAGAGACTAGGCAAAGATGTGATGAGAGACAATAGTTAATGGAAATAAAGAGACAAAGAAAACAGAGATGAAGTAATATCATCAAGGATAGGGCATAGGGTTATGAGTCAGAAAAGAACAAAGGAAATGATATGGCAGAATGAATGTAGTTGGTGGGAGAAAGGACATGTCATGTGAGAGAAAGAGAAGTGAGCCACAAGGAATGAGTGGCAAGTGTCAAAAGGAAAGAAAGAGAAAATTATAACAGTTTTCTTCCTAAAAGTATCCTATTACACTTGTTTTTTTTTTAATACAAGTCTTTTGCTCCTAACAATCTATCTAGTAGTACTGAAGTGAAGTAAATTACCTGCACTAGGCCCTCTGTGGGTTATCTGTGAAGGGAACTCCTAAATGTGGTGAAAAAGTCTCTTTAAGAAAGAACTCCTCTGTGAGATTTAATTTTGGGAAATTAAAATCTGCTTTTTGTGGTCTAAAAGGCTCTCCTTATATAGATATTTACAGTGGCTGTGCTAGGCTGTGCTAGCTTATAAATTGCTTACAAATGCCAAGGGAATGTTATAAGATTAGCTGTTAATTGCCAAAAGGATTACAGATGGCTTATTTTGATTGGTTGAGCTTTGGCTTGGTAGGCTTGGTGATGACTCATGCTGACTCATGCATTATAAATCAGGGGTAGTCTATTTTTAGCTCACAACTCATGATGACTCATACTGGCTCATGCTGACTTATACTAAGCCAAGCTGAATCTAGTATATTTTTTGATAGTCATAAATGCTAATGTTCACTGTGACTTATGTTGACTCATTCAGGGATAGTACATGGTCATGTGATTGCAGGAATGGTAGCTACTTGGCAAGTGTGTAGGGTAGAAATGAAATATAAAGAATTTCTTTGTAACTACAAGTTTAATTACTACAGTTAACTTCCTCATAACAGATACCTATCAGAAAAGGTTATAAAGTATGGGTTATAAGAGAGTATGGGGTGCTTGATAGATCAGCTATTGCCAAGACAATAGACACTCACATGTTTCTATGGATGGTCTACTAGATATAAGTAAAATAGTCTGTCAAGTAAGTTTCCTTCATACTCTATATCCCAATGGCCCGTGCTTGCTGCCCCAATGATCCAAGAATCACCTCAGCTTTCCTGAAGAGGGGATTATTGATGGTTTTCGTGAATTTCCATAGTGTCAGAACTGCTTGGAGTGCTTTGTAATGAGTAACAACTGGTTCATTGTCCAAGATACATTTGCACTTCTTTGAGAGTGCAACACTCTTTTGTCCATATATGGCAAGCTTCTGCAGCTTCTGTACAATAGATTTACCCTATAAATCCAATGCCTTATAGGCTGCTTCATAGTCCAATGCCATCTCCAATTCTTGGACCACACATTCATCATCAACCAAGTTTCCAGCATTGTCCAACCATTCTTCATCAGCCTTTGAAATTGGCTGGTTTGCCTTTAGATTAGCCTTGAGTTGCTGCTTCTGGTCAGAAGTTTGATCTTGAAGCTTTTTTGAATCCTTTTTGAGAATATCAACTTGTTTCATGATAATACTGCAGGGAACAACTCAGTGTTTCAGGTCATTATTGCCATCTTGGAATGGTTGAAAAATTAATTTTAACATTAGCTTACTCCAGGTATGGGTTATCATCCTGAAAATTTGCTATGGATTATGGGGTATAATATATATATATATACAGTTTTACTACATACCAACTTGGAAAATGGAAAAAACTATGGGTTACTAGAGAGTATAGTGTTACAACTTTTTCTTTTCTTCATACTTCTCTTTCGCCTCTGCTCAATCCATGTACTACCATCTGTCCTAGGTCCTCTGATACGACATATCCTAGGACATCCACTAGACTTTATTCCTTTTCTTTGCCTTGGGCTTCTTCGACTCCCTCCGTACCCGTGGTGCTTCCTCTTGCCTTATTTGTCTCGATGATTCTCCCGTGATGTGTTGGCCATGTGTTCCACTCTTCATCATTACACGTCCTTTCTTTTCGGGTTTCCTTCCATTCTGTTATGTGTCTTCTTTTGATCCGTAATGCATAACCCTTTCTTTTATAGTCCTCCTCACATTCCTTACTACGGTCCATGCGCGAGGAGACTCAGTATATAATTGACTTGAGTACAACTATGATCGCTAGTTTAGACCTCCTTCGAGTTACCTTGTATCTCATCGCCTAGCAATCTACTTGCTTCTCTCGTCTTACTCGCCCCGCAGTTAGGAAACCCCTAGATTGCTTCTCCAATTGACTTACCTCTCGGTTCATCAATACTCTTGAACATCATTGTTGGAGGAATCCCCACAACGAGGAGACTGCATCGTTGCTCCCCAAGCGACTCTTCAATCAACTTGCTACCCGCTTGTTGATACTCTTGAGGAATCCCCTCGAATACCACCGCCGGAGGAATCCCCACATCGGAAGTACTGCATCGTTGGCTCCCAACCTGACTCCTTGTCATCGAAGGCCCCTTGCGATTACTCCTACCCCAGATAGTTGTAACAAAAGGTCTAAACTCTCTAGTTGAGGCTACCACCGCGTAAGCCTCCACCATTCACCCTCAGCGTAACCACCCCACTTGAGGACTTTACTGTCCCACTCCCACTGAATCTTCTTCCCCCGAGGAATCAGACAGATCTATCCATCTCGAAGATCAGGAACCAGACGCTCTCGAGACCTATATTGAGAACACTCTTCACGACTGAGCAGCTGACTGACGAGACCATAGTCTAGCCCATAACCTCTCCCGCTGCCTTACCATTCCTTCTGAACCAACCACCACTCCTTCATCCCCGACTCCTACCCAGTCCTCTTATCCATCTGCTCCTGGTCCCCCTTGCACTGTTCCTCCTACCACTAGCTCTCTTACTAGTGTTCCTGTTCATCCTCCCTCTCTTCCATTCCTACCTCCGTCCTCACCGATAATGTCCTCCCATCCCACTGAACTCCACCTTGGCACCCCCGAGATCTTTGATGGCTCTTACGACAAAGCCATACCTTGGTTGAACACTGTCTTGTTTTACATCATGGTGAACGACGCCATGTATAACACTGACCCTAAGAAGGTCGCCTTTGCCCTGTCATTTATAACTAAGGGACCCGCCCTCACCTGGGCTTCCACCTATCGCATGTCTACTATTAACGCAGGCGTTGTGACTATTGGCACATGGGAAAACTTTGTAAAAGCTTTCAAGACCGAATTCAAACACCACGACATGGTTAACAACGCTATCACCTGGCTCACCACCAAATGTGTCCTCATTGGGAAAAACGGCATTTATAACCCCTCATTAAACTTGTACATCACCGAATTCAAAAACAAAGTCACTACGTCTCAAGTTCAGAATGATAACGTCCTGATCTCCTACTTCGCTTCCAGCCTTCCCCCAGCTCTCATGAGGAAGATCATGTCCATGGAGAAAGTTCCCTCCACCGTTGACACTTGGTACAAGAAAGCCATCCACTTCCAAACTCAATGGGATCGTGCCGCTGAGTTATCACGCCAATACACCCGACCCTCATACCAATCCCACCAGAACTTCTCCTCCTCTTCCCAGACCCCCGCCAAAGACCCTGACGCTATGGACGTTGACATCATCCGCATTCCTAAAATGACCCTGGAAGAAAGGAAGTGTTGTATCGAGAAAAAACTTTGTTTCAAATGCTGTAAACCTGGCCATTCCTCCCCTGCCTGCCCCACTTTCACAGCTGCCAAACCGGTCATAAAGGCGATCAGTCAGGATAACAATGAAGATCTCCCTCATCTTCAAGAGATAGACGATGATGATGAAGACGTCCCAGTGGTCAGGAGGGTGAGGTTCAAAAAGATGGATTTTTAAATAGGGGAACTTCTTTGATGCGAG
This sequence comes from Boletus rubissimus, assembly GCA_038092795.1. Lineage (NCBI taxonomy): Eukaryota > Fungi > Basidiomycota > Agaricomycetes > Boletales > Boletaceae > Lanmaoa > Lanmaoa rubissima. Next base: position 10,867 of record JBBPQZ010000304.1, read on the forward strand.
TCTTCCCTTTTTCTTCTATGTGTGCCCCTGTACTTGTAACATCCACTACCAAGGCAATGCAAATTCCCATTCAAGTAATCATATCCTCACACACATTGAAAGCCATCGACACCCATGCCCGCATCGATAGTGGAGCCAACATCTTCTGTATCGACTGGGACTTTGCTTGCAAACACAAGCTTCCCCTCACAAAGCTTGAATGACCAATCTACGCCCGGAATGCCGACAACTCCCTTAGCAAGAAAGGCGCCATCCAGTACTCCTGCTTGCTATTCCTCAATATCGAGGGGATAGCTCGACAAGTAAATTTCATGGTCATGTCCCTTGGGCATGACAACATCCTCCTTGGACTCCCTTGGCTGAAAGAAGTCAACCCCATCATCAACTGGACCAAACGGACCCTTTCACTCTCCGAAAGTCTCGACCAGTCGAAAGAACTCTACACCTTGCACTCGACAGATTATGACCGTCACTCGTCCAAATTCTGGAAACCTTCGCCCCGTGCCCCTTGACACATCCATGTTGACTCCGTCACACACTCCCATCTATTCAAATATAACGAATGGAGAGACCCCTCTGCCTATTGCCAGCACGACAATGACATTTGGATCATGTTCCGCATCATCAAAAGCAGATCTTGATACATCCTGAAAGGATTCCTGGTCATCGGACACATTACCCAGGCTACCAAACTTGCCATGGCTGCTGAGAAGGAGAAGCCTAAACCAGTTCTCCCAGCAGAATACTCTGAATTCGCTTCTGTCTTTTCGAAGGAAGCCACCAACCATGTACCACCCTCGTGGCCTTATGACCACGAGATTAACCTCAAAGAATCCTTTACCCCAAAGATCAGGAAGCTCTATTCCCTCTCACCCGAGGAATGTACTGCCACTGAATCCTTCTTACAGGAAAATCTAGATTGCGGAAAGATCTGCCCTTCAAAATCCCCACAAGCATCCCCATTCTTCTTCGTCAAAAAGAAGGATGGTGGCCTCCGTCCCTGCCAAGACTACCGCTACGTCAATGAACACACCATTTGTGACGTGTACTCTTTATCTCTTGTATCTGATCTTGTCGATAAACTCTGTGATGCCAAGGTTTTCACCAAGTTCGACGTCCGATGGGGATACAACAACATCCGTATCAAAAACGGACACCAGTGGAAAGCCACCTTCATCATCCATAAGGGGCTTTTCGAGCCAACCATAATGTTCTTTGGTCTCTGTAACTCACCTGCTACGTTTCAAAGATTTATGAATGACTCCTTCCACGACATGATTGCCGAAGGATGGCTTGTCATCTACATGGACAACCTCCTCATCGCCTCTCCTGACGAGGCAACGCATATGGAACGAACTAAGCATGTTCTTCAGCGCATGACTGAGCTCGACCTCTACCTAAAGCTCGAGAAATGCAAATTCGCCGCTACTGAGGTAGAATATCTCGGAATGATTGTCAAACCAGGACAACTGGCCATGGACCCCGTCAAACTCGACAGAATCGCCTCCTGGCCAACCCCCTCCACCATCAAGGACGTTCAATCCTTCCTGGGCTTCGCCAATTTCTACTGATGGTTCATTCCTGACTATTCTAACATTGCTCGCCCCCTCATAGATCTTACCAAGAAGCTTAGTTCGTGGTCCTGGTCCACTGCCTACACCCACGCCTTCGACACCCTCAAGTCGCTTTTCCTCAAGAAACTGGTACTCCAAATGCCAAATCTCTCCGCCCCCTTTGCCATCGCCACTGACACCTCAAAATATGCCTCTGGCGGCATCCTCCTCCAGACCGACGCCAACAGAGAATGGCACCCCTGTTCCTATATCTCCCAGTCATTTTCTCTCACTGAACAGAACTATGACATTTACAACAGAGAACTCCTTGCCATGATCCGGGGGTTGAAAGCTTGGCGCCACTATCTTCACGGCTCAGCTTTCCCCATTCAAACCTTTATGGACCACAAGAACCTCATATACTTCTGTCAGCCTCAAACCCTTAACTGCCGCCAAGCCTGTTGGCTAATCGATTTAGCCGACTTCGATCTCAAAATGATCCACGTTCCCGGCATGCAACTTGCCAGCCCTGATGCCCTGTCTTGGTGACTGGATCTCCTTCCTGCGTCAGATCTCGATAATGAAGGCGTCACTCTTCTCCCGCCTTCTCTCTTCATTAATACTATTGATGCTGCCCTTCATGAACGGATCAAAGAGTCTTCCAAGTTTGACACCCTGGTCTGCCAAGCCCTTCAATCCATGAATGAGGAGATCCCCCCCACCTTCCGCTCTTGTCTCGCTGACTGGCAACTTGATGCCAGTATCCTGACCTATCAAGGTCACGTCTATGTCCCTGCCGACGATTCCCTTCGTTGCTCCATCCTTCAACATTGTCACGACCACGAAACTGCCGGCCACTCTGGCTTCCTCAAAATCCATCAACTCGTCGCTGCCGAATTTTGGTGGCCCAGTCTTGCTGCATATGTCCACCACTATGTTGAAGGTTGCACCACCTGTCAACAGGCGAAATCCAATACTCACCTGTCCATCCCCTCCCTCATGCCAATTAAATTGTCCGCATCTCGCCCCTTCCAGCAGATCTCCTGTGATCTAATCACTGACCTTCTGGTCTCCTCCTCTGGCTTTGATTCGCTCTTGGTCGTGGTTGACCACAGGCTTACAAAGGGGGTAATTTTATGCCCTACCAAGAAATCCATCACCGCTAAGGGCATCACCGCCCTCTTTTTCCACAAAGTCTTCCTTCGCTTTGGCCTCTACGACAAAATCATCTCCGACTGAGAATCCCAGTTCATGAGTTCGTTCACCCACGAACTGGGGAGATTACTATGATATGACCTGTCTCTCTCCACAGCCTACCACCCACAGACCAACGGAGAAACCGAATGTGTCAACCAAGAAGTCGAAACCTACCTCCGTATCTACTGCGGATCCAACCCAGGGTCATTGTTATGAACTACCACTGAAGCATCTGATCACTTTCACAAGGCTTGGACGATATTTGCAGGGTACACGACTCCTGGCTCAAGAATGAGGGTATGTGGGTCCTTTCCGAACAACATAGTCTACAATGGCCAGAAGACCAAGGCAATAACTATAGTGGTAAACAAAGTGGATTAGATTGGGGTTCCAGTCGCAAAGTACTACTTTATATATGTTACAGGCGCGTGCACAGACCATGCTATGCATGGGATGAAGTACCATAAATAGACTAAGTGATCTCACGGTTGTGAGAAAGAGATAGCGGAGATGAAATGGGGCTGTGTAAGAAGAGCAGAAATTAAAAGGGCAAGGTCACCTCGTGTTATGACGTCATTGGTTCTAGGCCTGGTCATGTGAGGGTTACCACGGTCACGTGCACAGATCACGTGACTGGAAAAGAAATAAAGACAAGGATAAAAAGTTTGAAAATGTTCATATTATAACACTACCCCCTTTTTATGACTCGAATTCCAGGTGAGTCGTGGTATGGTCCATGACTGTAAAGTTTTCGAAAGGAGAAAAGAGAGAGGCGAAAGAAGAAGCCGTGAGTCCACGGAGTTTGCGAGGAGCAGAAGGGTTAAACTTGTGAAAATCAGCAACTGCCAAAGGGGCAGTATTAATGATGTCGGCAGATTCCCATGTACGATTGGTTTCGTCATAACCTTTCCAATGTACCAAATACTCCAACTTCCTATTCTTTAAACACGACAAGGCAATGTAGTCCACCTTGAATTGTTCTTCCCCTTCCTGATCAACTTCTATCGCATCGAGTCGGACTTTGGATTGTCCAGATAATGTTTCCTGATAAGGCTTTATGCGAGAGATGTTAACCGTGGGATGAATGCGTATAGCATTGGGGAGTTTAAGCGTAACGGCGTTAGGAAGGACTGCAGTAATAGCGTAGGGTCCAATCCATTTTTGAGTTAATTTCTTTGCCGTATAAGGAAGTTTAAGTTTGTCGGTAGATAACCAGACTTGCTGGCCAATAGAATACTCTGGGGCTTCAGAACGACTTTTCTCCACAGAAGCAATCATGCGATCTTGGGTATTTTTGAGTGCTTCTTCAATCTCTTTGTGAGAATGGCCCATTTCTCCTGCGAACCCAGCTAATCTTCCTTCAAAACCCATGCAAGGGGCATAATTACAAGTGACGTTGAAAGGGATAGAACCAGTGGCAGTAGTGATGGTATTATTGTGTGAGAATTGGGCCATTTTGAGCCAGTCAGCCCATTCGTGTTGCTTCTTTCCAACGTAAGCGCGGAGATATTGTTCGAGATCTCGGTTAACGCGCTCAGTTTGGCCATCGGTTTGTGGATGATAAGCCGTGGAAATCTTTTGAGAGATACCAAGGAGTTTGCAGAGTTTCTTGGTAAAAGCAGACACGAATTGAGAACCATGATCAGAAACCAGCATGGAGGGGAGTCCATAAATACACCAAACATGATCTCTAAATAATTTTGCAAGGTCTGAAGAAGAACAAGTATCATAAGTGGGAATGAATACAACTTCTTTGGAGAAGTGATCCACTACCACGCAAATAGCCGTAAAAGAATGTGATTTGGGTAACCCCATAATGAAATCGACTGATAAATCTTTCCATGGCTTCTTGGCCACAGGTAGCAGAAGGAGTTTTCCTGCCGGTGCTTTTGATTTTCCCTTCATGAGGGCACACACTTGGCAGCTATCTACGTATGTTTGAACGTCTTTTGTGACACCAGGCCACGAGAAATAACAAGTGAGAGTATGAATAGTTTTAAAGTGTCCACCATGACCGGCGATAGGGGAATCATGACATAAGGTGATGAGACAGGTATGTAAAGAAGGAGGTACGAAAACTTTGTTTTTGTTATTTTTGAAAATATTCGTAGTAGCGTCAAAAAGGAAGTCGTTCACGGCATCCAGTCCGAGAGAAGCAGACTCCGATTCCAACTCTGAAAGAAAGTCCGAAGACAAAGAAACCGAATTAATGAAAATGGTGGGAGGCAGGACTGTGATATTGGTGTTATGATCCTGCACTGCATCACCATGGTCTGGACGACGAGAAAGTGCATCAGCCTGGCCATTAGAGGAACCCGGTTTATAAACGAATAAATAATTGAATTCCTGAAGCACAGCATGCCAATGAGCCTGCCGACTGCTAAGTGTTTGCGGTTTCTTCCAATACTCCAGGTTTTTGTGATCGGTCCAGATCTCGAATCTGTTATGACCAATAAGATAATGGCACCACTCTTCCAGCACCCGAATCACTGCAAGCAATTCTTTGTCGTAAATAGAATAGTTGCGCTCTGCGCTATCAAAGGAGTGGGAAATAAAGGCGATAGGTCGCCAGTTACCATCATTACATAAGGTTGAGAGCACAGCTCCAGTAGCGATATCCGAGGCATCGGTTTCCACCTGAACTTCTTGATCTCAATTTGGATAGGTGAGAAGTGGGGCAGTAGTGAATTTCTTTTTGAGGGCATTGAAAGCTGCTTGTTGACCAGTGTTATAATACGAACATTTTCAAAACTTTTTATCCTTGTCTTATTTTCTTTTCCAGTCACATGATCTGTGCATGTGACCGTGGTAACCCTCACATGACCAGGTCTAGAACCAATGACGTCATAACCACGAGGTGACCACGCCCCTTTAATTTCTGCTCTTCTCTCACAGCCCCTTTGATCCCCGTTGCTTCCTATCTCACACTTGTGAGATCACTTAGTCTATTTATGGTAGTTCATCCCACGCATAGCATGGTCTGTGCGTGCGCCTGTATAGTATATAAGGTAGCACTTTGCAACTGGTAACCCCAGTCTAATCCACTTTGTTCACCACTATAGGCATTGCCTTGGCCTCTTGGTCATTGTAGCCTGTGTTGTTCAGAAAGGACCCACCTACCCTCATCCTTGAGCCAGAAGCTGTGTACTCTGCGAGCAGATACCTGAGCCTTGTGGAAGCGATCAGACTCTTCAGAGGTAGTTCGTAACAACCGGGACCCCATGTGAACAGAACATCTTTCTTGGTAAGATTGTTCAAGGGGCGTGCGATCTTGGCAAAGCCCAAAATGAAACGCCTATAATAATTACAAAGTCCTAGGAAACCTTGGAGCTGTTTTAGCCGAGTGGGAACTGGCCAATCCATGACTCCAGCAACTTTCTTTTCCTGCATTTCTACCCCCTTTTTAGATACAACCATGCCTAAAAAGTCCACTTTATCCTTCGAGAAGTGACACTTGGAGGGTTTAACATAAAGATCGTTATTGCGTAAATGACATAAGACCTCTTTCACGACCTCCTCATGTTCTTCCCGAGTCTTCTTCAATGTAAATATCATACAATTGTCAATATAAATTATTACAACAGGATACATATCGTTGAAAATATTGTTCATCATTTGTTGGAATGTGGGAGGAGAATTAGTCATTCCGAAATACATTACCATAGGTTCATAAGCTCCAATTGGAGTAACGAAGGCACCCTTCCATTCATCACCTTCCTTGATCCGCACATTATTATAACCCCAACGTAAGTCAAGAGCTGTAAACATGTCAGCATTTTTCAGCCAATCAATGAGCTGCGGAATCAAGGGAAGCAGATAGGAGTTCTTGACAGTACCCTCATTGAGATAATGATAATTGATGACCATCCGTTTCCCACCGTCCTTTTTGGGAATAAAGAAGACAGGAGAAGTTTTCAGTGACTTGGAAGGAGCAATGTAGCCTTTTTTGAGCTCCTTGTCTATGAATGCACGAACTTCGTCCATTTCAATGTCCAATAGGGGAATTACTCGACCCTTCTTCGGAACGAAGTCCAGCTTGAGATCTACAACGTGATCCCAAGGCTTTCATATTGGCATTCTAGTCGATTCCTGTTCCAAGAAGACCTCGAGGAACTTGTGATAGGTTTTCGGAACCTGTTCTTTTAGTCCTTCTTCGATAGTACATAAAAAAGCATTGTCTGGATCGAAATAATTAGAAGCAGGAGGGCCGACGCCCATAATTTTGCAATACTGTGTGCAGCGCGGAAATGAAATGGTTTGCTGCACCCAGTCGACCTCAGGATTATGGCAGAAGAGCCAGTCATACCCGATGATCATGCGGTGTGTACCTAATTTAGATATATAAGCGTCAAGTGTTTCATAATGTCCTGTGATTTCCATGATCAGGGTTACCACATGCTGAATCTGGCCAATAGCACCTTCTGATCCATCAGCGTTATGTATCTTAATTGGGTTATCGAGAGAAAAGAAAGAAATGCCGTGACGAATAACATAATCACGATCAATAAACGTGTGGGTAGCACCAGAGTCCAAGAGAGCTTTGAACTTGTGACATTCCCACTGACCATCCTGCTGGCAATGTATGACAGTCTCAAGCGAGAACTCTCCACCGAA
>JBBPQZ010000305.1:0-18205 GCA_038092795.1 Boletus rubissimus
CAGTCACGTGATCTGTGCACGTGACCGTGGTAACCCTCACATGACCAGGTCTAGAACCAATGACGTCATACCATGAGGTGACCATGACCTTTTAATTTCCGCTCTTCTCACACAGCCTCTTTAATCTCCGCTGCTTCCTATCTCACACTCGTGAGATCACTTAGTCTATTTATGGTATTCCCTCCCACACATAGCATGGTCTGTGCGCGCGCCTGTACAGTATATAAGGTAGCACTATGCGACTGGTATCCCCAGTCTAATCCACTTTGTTCACCACTATAAGCATTGCCTTGGCCTTCTTGGTCATTGTAGCTTGTGTTGTTCGGAGAAGACCCCCATACCCTCATCCTTGAGCCAGAAGTCGTGTACTCTGCGAGCAGATACCTGAGCCTTGTGGAAGCGATCAGACTCTTCAGAGGTAGTTCGTAACACTATCTATAAACCTCTCTTGTATGTTATGACTTTCCAACATCACACAACAACATTGTCATTTGGCAGAGAGTTCTCACTTGAGACTATCATATGTTGCCAGCAGGATGGTCAGTGGGAAAGTCACAAGTTCAAAGCTTTCTTGGACTGTGGTGAAACGATTCACCTTCATTCCCCTAACTTAAACTCTAATGCAACCTTAAAAAGGTGTTATAATATGAATATTTTCAAATATTTTCAGACTTACATCTTTTCTTTTCTCAGTCACGTGATCTGTGCATATGACCATGGTAACCATCACATGACTAGGTCTAGAGCTAATGACGTCATACCTCATGGTAACCATGCCCCTTTAATTTCTACTCTTCTTACACAGCTCTTTTTAATCTCTGTTATTCTTCTCTCACAACTGTGTACTTCATCAGTCTATTTATGGTAATCTCTTCCACACATAGCATGGTCTGTGCGCAAGCCTGTACAATATATAAGGTAGATACTTTGTGACTGGCAACCCCAGTCTAATCCATTTTGATTACCTCAATAGTCATTGCTTTGGTCTGTTGATCACCATAGACTGAGTTGACCAAAGCAGACCCCATCCTCTTTCTTCATTGTTTGAGCCAGGACATGTGTAGTCTGCAAGGTAGCACCAAGCTTTGTGGTCTTGTTATTTGCATGATAGGTTCATAACACTTGGATTAGACTATCATACATAACACTTGGGTCCCAGAACTAAGGAAACAAGAGATACTACCACTTGACAGTAGCAAGACTAGCACTTGTCCCATACTATCTTATACAGTCATCTGCTGTCTAAATATGGATAATGTTGCTACTAGGCATAGACTACTAGCCCCCATTGTCAGCTGAGTGCCTAGCCGTCCATCTCCCACTACGCCAGTGTGAGCAGATTCAGGTAAATACCTGTAACGTCACATTTAATACGAATAGTATTTCTGTCGCTGTAGCCAGGTGTTTCCGGTTCCCCCACACATTCTCTTCGTTCTGGATAGTAGTATAGGTCACTGTGGCCACCTGAGAAAGTGTATTCAGAGAAAAAGATATTACCTCCAATCAAAAAAGTACTTTTTATGACAGCAAGTTTGTAGGTTGCCTAAAGTGTGGTTGGAATAGTCCACACAGTAAGCAACTGAAAGAAGATTTTCAAGATTCTGTCCCAATCCCGCTTCCACAAGGTCTATTGGCCTTTCCATGACAAACAAAAAACTGAACATCACTCCTTCTCCTTCAAACACTTTGAAATAGAACACTTCTGATCTTATCTTTGCCCTATCCATTATCTAAAACCCATTATCAAATATGTTGACCTCAGTGGACTTAGACAATCTTGTCACAAGGCTGTCTGCTCTAAATGTGAACAAGGAAAAGTCCAACATCACAAAAAAATTGCTGATCCTGAGAAGTGGAATGGTGATTGATCCACCTTCCATTTTTGGTGGGTCAAACTCTGCCTTTGGGTAGATGCACAGACTTGGAAGTCTGACAAGCTTTGATGTATTGCGGTTCTTTCCCAATTTGAAAAGAAGGCAGATGAGTTTGCCCAAATTACATTGGAGAAGTATCTCGATGATGAGGACACCAAGGTAAAGAATGTCCAAGATGTTATTGTGGGCACCAAGGGAGACTCTGCTTGGCCTAGCTGGTCAAAACTCCAAAAAGAAATAAAGAAGTACTTCTGGATTGACCTACTATCTCACAAGTCTCTCTGGAAATTAGAAGATCTATAATAAAACAGGTACCTGATCGATCTCTTCCTACAAAGGTTCGAGGTCCTTCAAAATGAGGCAAACATTGAGAACTACCACTCAGCTATGCTTCTCAAGAAGGTGGTTGACTACCGCATTTACGAGAGAGTTTAAATAAATCATCCCAGACTCAAAATGAGTATCAATGATCTCAAGGCCAATTACAAAGCCATCAGTAGAGTGTATGAGCAGATGGCAATAGAACACGGTCCTTTGCAAAATTCCCACTTCATTTCACAGCTTTAGGGTCAATATCAATATCTGCTGCCTTCTAATTCCCCCACCCCTCAATGCCTGCAATTTACAGCAACTGGAGTTTAACTGGGTTGTGGCACCCCAATGGAGATAGGTGTGCAGCAGGCTGCACCTGCAAGGCCTAACATGAGAACATGCTTCCTCTATAATCTTCCAAGGCATATCAAACCAGACTGCTCCAAGAATCCATATCATCATCCATCCTGTTCTCCTCAGCAGCGGCAACAAGTAGTCTAGAACTATGACCAAAGTACTTACATACCTGTGGCAGAATATCCCCAGGCACAAGTCATGCAACATTATGCCTCCTGTCTCCTCCTCATTCCCCTGGTTATGACACTGGTAGTAGCAATGGCTGCCCAACAATTTGTCTCGGAAGAAGCCAAGGCATATTACTGTGACAAATTCAAAATGGAAGCCAAGCAGTGCACAGCAGAAGCTTTAAAAGGACACAGCACGTAGGAGTAGAGGATTCCTCTATGCCTGAACAATCTTCTTTCTTTTCTTCTTGTTCTGATTTCAATTTTCCTATTTCCAATCTTTCTTCTGTATTATGTAGTCTGTCTGCTTTCTCTGTAAGAGCGTCTCAATTGAGCCTGGCACTGAAGTATAATAATAGTTTGCTTAATTCTCTGCAAAAACAACAAAAAATTAGTTCTATTTATAAACCCCTCTTGTGTGTTATGACCTCCTAGCATCATACAATAACATTGTCATTCGATGGAGAGTTCTTGCTTGAGACTGTCATATGTTGCCAGTGGAATGGTCAGTGGGAATGTCACAAGTTCAAAGCTCTCTTGGACTCTGGTGCTACCCACACCTTCATTGATTGTGACTATGTATTATGTCATGGCATTTCTTTCTTCACTCTTGATAACTTGATTAAGATATATAATGCTGATGGATCAGAGGGCACTATTAGCCAGATTTAGCATGTGGTAACCCTGATTGTGGAAATTACAGGACATTATGAAACTATATACGCTTATATATCTAAATTAGGTACACACTGCATGATTATTGGATATGACTGGCTTTTCCACCATAATCCTGAGATCAATTGGGTTCAGCGATCCATTTTATTTCCACACTATACTCAATATTGCAAAATTATGGGAGCTGGCCCTCTTGCTTCTAATTATTTCAGATCAGACCCTTCCTTTTTACATACAATAGAAGAGGAACTAAAAGAACAGATACCAGAAATCTATTACGAGTTCCTCGAGGTCTTCTTGAAATAGGAATCTACTAGAATGCTGATACGAAAGCCTTGGAACCATGCAGTAGATCTCAAGCTGGACTTTGTTTCAAAGAAGGGTCAAGTAATTTCCCTCTTGGACATTGAAATGGATGAAATTCACACATTCATAGATAAGGAGCTCAAGAAAGGGTATATTGTGTCCTCTAAGTTGCTGCAAACTTCTCCCATCTTCTTTATCCCAAAAAAAGATGGTGGAAAAAGAATGGTTATCGATTATTGTTATCTCAATGAGGGTACCATCAAGAATTCCTATCTGCTTCCTCTGATCCCACAGTTAATAGATTGGCTAAAAAATGCTGACATGTTTACAGCCCTTAACTTATGTTGGGATTACAACAATGTACGGATCAAGAAAGGCAATGCATGGAAAAATGCCTTCGTTACCCCAATTGGTGCTTATGAAGCCACAGTAATGTATTTCGGAATAACTAATTCTCCTTCTACCTTTCAACAAATAATGAACAATATATTTAACGACATATATGCTGTAGTCATTATTTATATTGATGATTGTATGATATTTACATTGAAGAAGACTTGAGAAGAACATGAGGAGGTAGTAAAAGAGGTCCTACATTGTTTATGCGATAATGACCTTTACATAAAACCCTCCAAATGTCACTTCTCGAAGGATAAAGTGGATTTTCTCAGTATGGTTGTATCTAAAAAGGGGGTAGAAATGCAGAAGAAAAAGGTGGCTGGGGTCATGGATTGGCTAATTCCCACCAGATTAAAACAGCTACAAGGTTTCCTTGGACTTTGTAATTATTATAGGTGTTTCATTTCGGACTTTGCCAAGATTACACACCCCTTGAACAATTCTACCAAGAAAGACATGCCGTTCACATGGGGTTCCAATAAACAAGTGGTGTTCGATGCCCTCAAAAAGAAATTCACTACCACTTCACTTCTCGTGTATCCTAACTAAGATCAAGAAGTGTGAGTTGAAATGAACACCTCAGATATAGCCACGGGAGCTGTGCTCTCCATCCAATGCGATGATGGTAATTGGAGGCCTATTGCCTTCATTTCACATTCTTTTGATAGTGTAGAGTGCAACTACTCTATTTATGATAAAGAATTACTTGCAGTGATTTGGGCGCTGGAAGAGTGACACCATTACCTTATTGGTCAGAAAAGATTCAAGATCTGGACTGATCACAAAAATCTTGAATACTGGAAGATGCTGCAAACTCTTAGCAGTCGGCAAGCTCGTTGGCACACCATGCTCTAGGAATTCAATTATGTTTTTATTTATAAATCTAGTTCTTCTAATGGTTGGGCTGATGCACTCTCATGCCACCTGGACCATGGCGAGGCAGTGCAGGATCATAACACCAATATTACGGTCTTGCCTTCTGCTATTTTCATTAATTCTGTTTCTCTATCTTTGGACTTTCTTTCAGAGTTGGAATCGAAATCTACCGCTCTTGGGGTGGATGTCATAAATGACTTTCTTTTTGATGCATCTATGAATATTTTTAAAAATGACAAAAACAAAGTTTTCATACCTCTTCCTTTATGTACTCATCTTCTTACTTTATATCACGATTCTCCTATTGCTGGACATGGTGGACACTCCAAAACCATCCATACTCTCACTTGCTATTTCTCATGGTCTAGTATCACCAAAGACATTAAAACATATATAGATAGCTGCAAAGTATGTGTCCTCATGAAAGGAAAGTCAAAAGCACTGGCAGGAAAACTCCTTCCATTACCTGTGGCTAAACAACCATGGGAAGATCTTTCCGTTGATTTCATTATGGGTTTACCTGAATCATGTTCATTTACAGCTATTTGCATGGTAGTAGACTGCTTCTCCAAAGAAGTTGTGTTTATTCCCACTTACAATACTTGTTCTTTCTCAGACTTAGCAGTTCTATTTAGAGATCATGTTTGGTATACACATGGATTCTCTTCTACTTTTATTTCCAATCATGGTCCCCAGTTTGTATCTGCTTTTACCAAGGATCTGTGCAAACTCCATGGTATCTTCCAAAAGATTTCCACGGCCTATCATCCACAAACAGATCGCCAAACAGAGCATGTCAATAGAGATCTAGAACAATATCTCCACACATATATAGGAAAGAAGCAGAACGAATGGGCAGACTAGCTAAAAATGGCACAATTCTCCCACAATAATACTGTCACCACTACAACTTGCTTTACCTCTTTCAATGTCACATGTAATTACACCCCTCGCATGGGTTTTGAAGGGAAATTAGTGGGTTTTGCCAGAGAAATGGATCATTCCCATAAGAAGATAGAAGAAGCACTCAAAAATACTTGAGATCAAATGATTGCCTCAGTGGAGAAAAGTCAGTCAAAAGCACCAGAGTATTCCATTGGTCAGCAAATCTGGCTTTTAACAGATAAATTAAAACTTCCTTATATGGCAAAGAAATTAACCCAAAAATGGATTGGACCTTATGCAATCACCATGGTCCTTCCTAATGCTGTTATGCTCAAACTCCCTAATGCAGTCCACATTCATCCTATGGTCAATATCTCTCATGTAAAACCTTATCAGGAAACATTACCCAGACAACCCAAAGTCTGGCCCAATGCAATTAAAGTAGACCAAGAAGGAGAAGAGCAATTCAAGGTGGATTACATAGCCTCGTCCCATCTCAAAAATAGGAAGTTGGAATATCTGGTACATTGGAGAGGATATAATGAAACAGATTGCACATGAGAATCGTCGGATATCATTAATACTATCCCTCTGGCAGTTGCCAATTTTCATAAATCAAATCCCTCCACTTCTCGTAAACTCTGTGGACTCACGGCCTCTTCTTTCATTTCTCTCTTCTCTCCTTATAAAAACTTCATAATAGCCAAACCAACCACAACTCACCTGGAATTCGAGTCATAAAAAGGAGGTAGTGTTATAATATGAATATTTTCAAACATTTTCAGATTTACATCTTTTTTTTTTCTCAGTCACGTGATCTGTGCACATGACCGTGGTAACCATCACATGACTAGGTCTAGAGCTAATGACGTCATACCTCATGGTAACCATGTCCCTTTAATTTCTGCTCTTCTTACATAGCCCTTTTTAATCTCCATTATTCTTCTCTTATGACCATGTAATTCATCAGTCTATTTATAGTAATCCCTCCCATGCATAGCATGGTCTATGCACAAGCCTGTATAATATATAAGGTAGATACTTTGTGACTAGCAACTTCAGTCTAATCCATTTTGGTTACCTCAATAGTTATTGCTTTGGTCTGTTGATCATCGTAGACTGAGTTGACTGGAGAAGATCCCATCCTCTTTCCTCATTGTTTGAGCCAGGACACGTGTAGCCTGCAAGGTAGCACCGAGCTTTGTGGTCTTGTCATTTGCACGATAGATTCATAATAGAAGGGGGTAGCATCTGCCATCATAAACCCTATAATAGGATTTCCAATCTGTCTTAGCCAAGTCCATTAGCCAACCCTTAGCTAACAGCTAGCAGATAACCCATATTCTCATCTTATCTCCCCATATGGTCTTACCATGGTGTAGCTGCTGTGCACTCCCACGGTCTAGATCTTATCGATATTCTGAGATTCCCCAAAGGCTTGCCACAGCCTTATATTGATCACTGGTTTCTTTTTATCCCCAATCTAATTAGCAGATCTTACTTTGATCCTTATCTTGGATCTCTCCATTCTAGATGTGTGGCTTTCCGTTCTGTTCTGCTCTCACACAATCACATTTGGATTGCCAATCTAGATCACTATCTTAATCGTTATTTATATAGCATTTGATATATCTTTCCCCTTGACGACACTATTTATGTTATTATCTTGTATTTGTATTTGGTCATAGGGTTTGGGTTCAGGGCTGTTATTTATAGATGTCAGATGATATGGTCTGTGCGCAATACTTAAACAGTATATATAGAGCTGTAGATTACTTGTTGTAGCCTCACATTTGGAATTCCCATTGTATATCCCATTTCCTTTGAGGCTTAAAGCCACTGGATCTGAGGAATTATTTGGGCTTTGGCCGTTAAGGATTTAGATCTTTTCATAATTCCAAATGTACCCTCTCATCATTATTTACAATATCCACTCTCCTTTGCTTGTTGTCTTATATAACATCTACCTTATCTGCTCTCTCTTTTTGCCTTCAGCTGCAAACTTATTGCATCATTGTATCAACACTCTCAACTCTCGACTTTGCCTGCAGCTGCCTACTTAAGAGTGTCACTGTATGTTACTCCACTCCCCACTTTCATTTTATCTTTGCCATCAGCTGTGCTCTTCGTCCTGTCATTGTTCTCTTCTCCTACCTTTCTTTACCTTTGGCTTGTACAGGTGTAATTCCTGAGTGTTGTGCCCACTGTCCTGAGTAGTTACTCGCAGTATACATAATTTGAGCCTTTTAAGGTCGTTGTAGTGAGACACTCGATCTAGAGCTACTAGGACACCATCGGGATCTGCTGTGTGTACCCATGGGTTGTAGTCTTGAAGTCACTCCCACTCCACTGTCTGCATTGCTAGCTTGTTGCTAGGTGCATTTGTTGTAACTGTATTAGATGGTTAGCCCTACTCCCGGCTTGATCAAAGGAACTGTTGTGTACATGTGACATACAGGAGAATAGCACTCCACAAATCCTAGTCTATACAGTTATCCGCCATTATAAATAAGGATAACATTGCTACCAGGCATAGAGCACTAGCTCCTGTCGTCCACTAAGTGCCTAGTGGTCTGTGTTCCACTACACTGGTGTGGGCAGGTTCCTGTGAATACCCTTAACATCATAGCTTACAAGGGAAGTATTCCCTCTGCCATAGCCAGGCATATCCAGTTCCCCCACCCATCACCTCTGTTTGCTGCTGGAGTATTTTGAGGACATTCCTTTCCTGCCGTTGGTCTTGAGCACAGGCAAAGATAAATTAGTAACCTGTGTGCTTGGACTCCACGTCACCTAATCTCGTATCCCATTTCACAATCTCATTGTCTTTATTGCTGTGTTCCAGTGGTATTGGTTGAGTTCAGATGAGTACAAACCGCTTCCACTCCCTTCGAGCATTGATGAAGTCAATTAGCAACTTGACATCCTGAAGCTCTTGAGCCTCATCACCCTATCTGGGGTTTTACACCTGATTATCCAATTTAACCCTCCCTCTTCCAACGTTGACATTGTGTTGTTTTATCTCAAAAGAGTGATGATCCACAAGCTTATTGATGTAAAGGAATTTGAATGTGTCATATGAATAATGTGACTTTATAGTAGGGGGAGTCAAGAGTTGTTAAGGACAATTCAGAGTTTTTGATGGTGGTGGATATAATATGACACACCCTAGAAGCGAGGGCAACAAGTGCTTCATTGAAATAAACATGCAATGTTAAAATACTGGGCCAGGGCCCAGGATGCCATTTGAATGAGAAGGTTGAATTGGGAAGTGTCTGAGTCAAGAGTGATTGTAGCAACCAAAATGATGGCAATGGCAATGGATACAATAGAAAACAGTGTGGAATGGATGGCCAAAACTCACTCATTTATCAAAACTTTTGTACACTTTCATTTAATTTTATATTTTTATCTATGAAATCAAATGGCACTTATAGCTTGACAGAGTTGTTGTTCTGTATATAATAGTACCTGTTTATATAATCAAGAGCTTATTACTTTAAGATTTTGCTGTCCCAATGCCATGCATCATTCCAGTTTCCCCTAATCAAAATATCTCTGTCACCTCCAAGTGATGCCAACACTACTTTTTCCATGTGTATCACATGTGGACCATTTAGCTTGAACGTGGACTTCTAGGAATATAAACCCTGGGCAAGCTTGCTTGGTGATGTGAAGGCAAATAAGCATGCAGTTATACTCATGATATGATAAGGCCTTTGTCAGCTTTGGAACTTCTATGTTCCATATGTACCAGATTGGTCCTTTTATTGATGCAATGAATCCACGCATCAAGGATGGAGACATGGAGGAGATGCCTAAAAGGTTATCTGAATGGCAGTATATTGAGAGATTCCAGGGTTCTTGGTCCAATCTCTGGATGGCACAACACTGTCAATTCCAGGCATCAACGATATGATCATCAATGACACCACCTTTCCATAGTACAAGCTCAAATCTGAGTTTAGCAAGGATTCTGTGAGCTTGACTTTACATGCCAGGAATATCTCTTCTAATGACTCATTATATAGTGCATCTGCCTGCTTCCAAACCCCTTCTGCTTCTCTATCAACAGGATTTCATCAGCAGTGACAAGTGCCAATACCTTGTTTCATCTTCACAAGGAGGAATTCTTTCAACAAACACTAGAGGTAGAGCCATTGATCTTGGCATCCAAGCCTGCAACAGATGGCATGGCAAACCTTGCATGCAATATGTTGCAAAAACAAAGGTAATCTATTCCTAACTCCATTGAAGAATATCTAACAGCTTTTGAATAGCTTTTACATGATATTTCCTGCTTCATTTGATGCTGCACATGAAGTCAACCTTGATGTTATGCACTCAGAACTTGGAAGGAATCAAGTTGGTGGAGAGTGAAGATGAATGTGGGCTGGACATGCTTATGCTCCCAAGCCACTTAAAACAACTTTCCAAGATAAGCATTTATATTTATATGTGAAATTTGGTTAGGCTCATCAGTAGTCCCATCAGGTGGTGGACAATACCACTGTTATCAACCCATTGTTCTTGTCAAAAAGTACCTATGTGATGTCATTGTACACTGGCAAAGAATCACATAACAGCAAATACATCAAGAATTTTGTATGTATTATTTTATCCTAATCTCTTATGCATATTTACAAAAGACCATGCAACCTGAATGCATTCCCTAGTGCCTTGGTTACATCCACTACTATTGTTCTTTCCATGGTGAGCACCCCATCCATTCTCAGTGTTTGGTGTGGAACATCCTTTATAATAGGTTTTAATCTCCACCTTGACTTCTAGTCCTCTCAATTTCTCTTCATATGCAATGCCTTTATCCCTCAGCACATCCATCTCACAGACCCCTATCCATGCCAGAGGCACATTGGCTAGGAGTGTTTCTAGTGCAAAAATGGAGGGGTTATCCTAGCTTGCCCATATAGAATGGTCAGGAGGGTAATTGTGATGAAACCACATCATACGACCTGAAACAACCCTAAAGCATAAGCTTCTTAGGTCACACTAGGTGGTATAAACCACAAGAAATGATAAAAGAAATGATAAGTTTAAACTCCTGCAAATCTGTAGGGGAAAGACCAAGAGAACTGAACTGAGTTCTCTGGCCATTGCATTCAGGTTTATATACTACTACAATGTTTGTATCTATTTGTGCATAGGGCATAGAGCATATCCTAAAGAGAACATACAGCCATGAGGGCTATGTAGAATGGAAGCATAACAGAGATTAAAGAGAAACATAACATGTGTGATGCATGAGGCATCACAATGGAAGAGAAGCATAATAACCAGCACAGCATGGAGATTAAAAGAAGACTATGATGATGAAAGTGGATCATAGATCCATAAAAAAAGGTAATAAGGCAATGGGAAATTTCTAAGATAAAGATAAGTGTGAGTTTAGAAATGGATCCCTTGCAATAAGATTAGATAAGAAGAAGAGTGAAAATATATCAAGTCCATTATACTGAGACTGTTACATGACCTGTGTTAAGCCAGACCATGTCTTTCATCTCACTTCAGAAAGGATATATGTTACCAGAGTCTGAGGCAGTGTTGTCAACAACTACAGCCATGCTGCATGAGTCATTGAATGCTCAAGGGTGGACTGAATTGATGACTCACCAGGTATGACAAGAAGTTGAAACAGAATTGGGATAGGAAGATTTAGCCCGAGTCTTGGGTGATATGATCACTGCCAAGTTTTTTTTCCACCACCATGGTCATGTATGAGCCAAACTGCATGGCTTGGATGATTAAGAATAATAGATACCTTAATGAACCTCGAACAGCAACCTTATTCATGTTGGCATTCAGCTTTGATTTTCCATCCTAGTAGATCCACTTGATGGTATTGACCATATCAATCACTGCAGAGGGATATGGATTCCCAGGAGCAAGCTGATAGTTAAGGCATATTGTCAAGCAGCAATTTTCTGTTGGAAAAATCATGAGGATGAGCAGCCTGAAGAAATTTTCACAACAATACACCCTTGCATTGACGAACAGTGAACAACACCTGCATGTTCAAACTACCGAGGGTACAGCCACCTTCAAAATATGTTGGTATGGAATGAATCCTCTATTAGACTATGAGACATATGCCAAGAGTGTAAGAAAAGAAATGGAA
Organism: Boletus rubissimus; assembly: GCA_038092795.1. NCBI lineage: Eukaryota > Fungi > Basidiomycota > Agaricomycetes > Boletales > Boletaceae > Lanmaoa > Lanmaoa rubissima. The sequence continues at coordinate 11,988 of JBBPQZ010000305.1, forward strand.
GAGGGGAACTGACTTCCATGAAAGTAAAGAAAGAGAGGCCACCCTTAAGACATGTATGTGAATCTTGCAGCTTTTGAGTGTGATGTCTCTCACAGAGCCTACCTAGATGACAGGAAAGCTACTAAGGATAACAGGTAAATTGCAGATATCAAAGTGCCATGAGATCATATGGAGAGGGATAACAAGCACAGTGTATTTATTGTGGAATGCAATATACTCGGAGTCAAGGTGTGGGAGGATATCAGGGTAAATAGGTTGGTGGAATCTGGATCATCTTTGACATGGTGTCTTCTTTTGGAGGAGACTGCATGTTATCTGTTCACTCAAGTTTTGTAGAAAGGGACAGGGACATGATGCCACCTGTTTTCTTTGAGGGCAGACCTTTGTTGTCCACATGCAGTGTCAGGGTGTCACTTGAACATGATCTTCCACCTGGCTGAGTAGGAACTCTATCTTATTTCATTTTCAGATAAATACCACAGCCCTCTAAGCACCCCTAGACCATCCATTCCAGAGTATCTATTTTAATGTACAAGTATATGGCAAATTAAATAGAAGTGGTCACTAGTGTTACCATTGAAGTGAAGTGAATTCAAATTTTGATTCAATTCACTTCAAAAATCTCATGGTTCAAAAGAATGAAGTGAACTCAAACTAACATTGAAATGATATTGAAGTATGGTGATCAAATTGGTAAGATTCTCCCATCAGTGGGGATGATGCATGCCTGGGTTCTTGGGATGGCAGGGCCTGACCAGGCATAGTGTCAATTCAGTAACTTGAGACTCAAGATACTTATTCATTATGGACTTCAGTTCTCTTCACTTGTAGCTATCCACAAATGTCACACTCCCAACCTCTCCTTCAAGTCTGTGATCCTAGCAGAGAATATAGTTGTAAGTTATGAATTGTAGATCACCTTGTTGCTCATAAAACTACAGGCTGGGTAGGTAGAACAACAGGATGATTAAATTACTCAATGAGCTTATTAGCCACTATGCAATGTGGCACAGGCAACATTACTACCTTCTCATTCAGCTTTATTGACTTGAATGCTGCTAAGACTGTGTTTGTTTCTTACCCCAAGCTTACAACCCCAAGAGCTGTTGTCATTCCATCAGCCTCAATCTATTTTTGGTATCCAATCTCTGCATACTTTTATTCTGCTCCACCACATCCTAGCACATATTTTGTATACCCATCATTCGCTGCACCCCTCTGTCAGGATTCCAGCCCCTTTTCCTTTTTCCAACATGTGGTTGAGGCCAAATGCCAGAAAATTGCCCTATACCCATCACTATAGTTGCAAGGGCAGCTGAAATGCAAGCTAAGTGGATTGGCCAATTGCAGGGACTTGTGGTCATATATCAGTCATTATCCTATATGAGCACAGCTACATCCTTGCTGACAACACCATCAACCATTGACTTGGATTCAAATAGCTTAGCAGTCTTCATAGCTAAACAGTATGAATCACAAGCATTCATCAATGACCAAAACTCTGCAGAGCAGGAGCTCCAACAGTATAAAGAGGCAACAACTAACAGCCCATCTAAGCAAAAAAGTGATCTTGTGTATTTTTGGGAGATACATCATTAACACTATCAACATCACAGTGCACCCACTGATACTACAATTGATAGGTATATGAACATGTTTATCCACTGCTATTTCAGATGGCCATGAATATGCTATCCACACAAGCTTCTTTAGTGCCATGTAAGCAGGTAGTTTCATCAAGCAAGGAGACATCCACGCTTCATTGAAGTAACATATCCCTGAAGCTCATGGAGGCTCTCCAAGTCCTTAAGTTTAAGTACAAGCAAGATGGGCTTTCATTCACACATCTGAACTGATTGCAAACACTTGAGATTACAGTATTACTGAGTTAACTGAAGGTGCAACCTTTAAACTACTGGCTTTTGGTAACCTTGAGAAATTGCATGATCTATTTCTTAATAGCCATAATACTACTAGTGACAATTCTCCAAGTTGCCTTTGTACTAGTAGCTGCAGCTTTACTGCATATGTTTGAATGTGATTGGTTGGAAGCTTCTAGGATGCCCTCAGCATCACTTCAAAGTCACTTTAAATTCACTATAATGTGAACTTTATTCCAATTCATAAGAATGAACTACAATAAAGTCTAACTTCAAATTCACTTTAGTCCACTTTGCACAACACTAATGTCAGGCACCCTACAAACAAGCACTAACCCCATTAACTCTGTTTTAACTTTATACAGACATAATGTAAGTTGTGATTCTGATCATTCTATATGCTGTATTACTGATCAAGAAGTGAACAGGTTCATTAACAAGTAGGCTGGATGTGCAGCTCAAGTGCTTGATAAGGCATTATGTCCCTCTCCAACCAAGCAATAAACAGTGTCCATCTATGCAGGTCCACTGTGCCACGACAGTGTATAACATATGATATCATGGTACATCACACCCATTCCTAATTAATTGATTGATCACAAGGAGCACAGTAGGTTGCTGCTGCTAACTTGTAAATTTTCAAATTGCTGTCAAAATATAGGCATTGGTTCAGTTTCACCTAATCACCTGGTACCTCAGCATCAGAATTATGCTGGTCATACAGGAAATGACAGATACATGGCACCAAATCCTCAAAATTGAAGTGAATTGCCACCTCCGCCACTGATTGTAGTAGCCCCTCTACTAAATAAGTTTGTCAGCCTTGCACTTGTATCATTCACCTGCAAAATGAACCACAGATGCATCATGTCGATGAGCCAACTGCACATCAAAGGCTGTTATTCAGAACCCATATGCAATTTCCACCCCATCACCAACGAACAAATTCATAGAGTTATCAAGAAACTATTGCTATACAAAGCCCCAAGCTCAAATGAAGTATACAATATGATTTTTGTGAAAAATGCTGACATCCTAGTCCCCCATCTAGGCCACATCTACCATGCAGCCTTAATGGTACCCACTGCAATGGAAAACCTCAACAACCATAGTACTCTGAAAGCCAGGATGTCTAGACTACTTTCTCCCCAATGCATACTGTCCAATCACACTCCTAGATACCATAGCTAAGATTCTCTCAGCATGCGTAGCAGACAATCTGACATATATCACAGAACATCATGGCCTCCTACCAACCATTCACTTTGGAGGAAGACAAGGCCGAATCATAGTAGACTCACTCCATCTCCTTACAAAATTCATCCACAATACATGGGCCCATTCCACCAAAAAATATGTTTCAATGCTCTTTCTTGACATTAAGGTGGCCTTCTTGAGCATAGTCATAGAACACCCACTACACAACATGTGATTCTGGGAAACATCACAAGAATATACAAACCTTTAATGACTTCATCTCAAATTCTTTCAATATCCCAATATACCTAGACCAAGAATACCCTATTTTCCAATTGCTTTCCTTTTCTACAATACAATACTGATTGAACTCACAGGAAATGCAAAAGACCAGCTAGGACTATGCTTCATCAACAACATGGCCTTCATTGCATGAGAAAGCAAATAAGAAGCTATGCAAAATCATGAAGAAAGACAAGGAAGCCCTAGACTGGAGCTGCACTCATTACACAGAATTCAAGCTTGATAAGACAGTGCTCATATGCACCAGTGTTGGTCTGCAGGCCACTGTGACCATGGCTTGTGGCAAAGGAGGTAAAGGAACAGGAATAGGAAGAGGATAGTTGATCTATGAGTGCTGTTGTTTGTATGCCCAAGGATAGGGCAGCCAGAGCTGGCAAATCTACCAGGTGGGATGTGATTCTCAGGGCCAGGGGATGTATGTCAGTAGAGCTGAAGTTTGATCTAGGAATTGTTATTTTTTTTTAACACACAAACTTGATTAAATGATCAATAACTAGGAGCCCTGTGCAATATAAGACATGCTCAGCAAATTGAAAGCAGTCTAACAATGAAGTGGCAGGATAGCATGCATCTTTGCACTGAAAATGGAATATCAGTCCAAGGTGTATTTTTAAGAGCATTGGCTTGGAGGTTACCAACATTTGAGGTGGAGGGAATGGTGTTGTTGAAGTGGATTCTGTTGTTGATATATCAAGTTAGAGTCAGCCAGTCAGTCAAGTTAGTCAGTCAAGTTGAGTCTGTCATTCAGGCATGTCAATCAGTCACAATAGTCAGGTGTCAGTTGAGTTAGACTATCAAGTCAGTCAGTCAAGTTGAGTTTGTCATTCAAATGTATCAGTCACATCAGTTAGAGTTAGTCAGTTAAGTTAGTCAGTCAAATTAAGCCTGTTTGTCCAGTCATTCAAACACATCAGTCAGTCACATCAGGATGTCAGTTGAGTCAGACCATCAAGTCAGTCAGTCAAGTTGAGTCTGTCATTCAGGTGTGCCAGTTATACTGGCAACCATTATTGTACACATGTATCAAGAGTTCCACATTCTAGTACATAAATTGACTTTCCCAAGCAGAATGTGACATTCCAAGAATAATCACAGACAAGAATAACTTTGACACCAGATATCGACATTTACAATGTTGCCAACAGTCGCCATATACAATAGTCCATAATACTCTTCTCATAGCCAAAGCCCCCAGCAACCACCCTGCCTACCACCTCGCATACGCATCATGTATTCAACATGTTATCCAAGAATCCTGTGCTCCTATTCAACAAAAATTTGGAACACTTGGGTGCATTGTATTTTTGGTCCCCCTATAGAACAATCCACTCATTTTACACACTCCTTTCTACAATTTCTCCCCTCACTTTTGTGAATAATCCTTTATCTCACCCCTCCATTCCTATTGAGCTATAGCCTTGGCGTGCTTCAAGTTGGCTGCGATATCTTTTCTACCCTTTGATCTCACTCTTTTTTGTATGTATCACATATAAAATAGTTCCTTTTTTCCACCCAACCATCCCCATCAACCTTAGCACACTCAGATATCCTAATGTTTCCCATACTGGCTGCTACTGGCATTTCTTTGCAAGTATGTTCATGGTATGTCCAACAAAGCTCCACCCCTATACTAGACTAATGTGATATAGACAATGTTCCCCAGCTTGGCTGCTATCCACATTCAATCAGTTAGCATGCACAGCTGTATTAATGAGGTCCTCCTCCAAGAGCTTGACCATGCTGCTTCTGGGGCTGGTGACTCTAAAGAGCCTTTGTTAGATAGCCTTCCTCTGGTCTCTTTCTCACTCAGCAGTTTAGGGACTTCTGAACCCTCTGTGTCTCAACAGAAGCCCTTGAACATTCCCCTTCATAAAGGTGGCAGCAAAAAAACTGCTGACAAAGTTCACTGCCAAAGAAAACATGTCTTGGTGAAGTTCACCAATCCAGATCAACCTTGACCCTCTATTTCCAAAAAACACCCTAAACCAACCTCAATCACTGTGAATTTCAATGCTAAGAGCCTGTCAGCCACAAAGGGCATCTTTGTAAGCCTCCAGCAGAAATATGGGCTAGTGAAGGAAAAGATCCTCTCAGAATTAGTTGATATAGGCTTAGAAGTTTTTAAATAGAATGAGTGGTAGATTGGCTTCCTAGCAGCATGCATTCATATGAGGACTCAGCATTTTTTAGCACACCAATTGTCATTCTCAATGAAAAGGATCAAATTATGACCATGCTTGCTGGTCGATCCATAGTCAACAATTGAGATGACCTTCATACCCATACAAGTACACTGCTGCAGGAAGCAGGGGCCAAGGCTCATTCAGCTCATTCTGAACACAGGGGTAATTTTATCTTCCTCTCCATCAGTGTTTCTTACAAAGGTGGGCAGCAGATGTGATACAGCCAACCTTTTTCTACATTATGTTTTGTTGTAAATACAGGCCCCAGCATATTTGGTTCATACTGAAATGAACTTCACTGTTGTAGATGATCTCCTCAGCAATCAGGATATTCTATGGATTGGAGGATTTATTAGCAGTTGGTATTTAAACCAAAGATACTAATAGCTCTTGTTGATCATTTTTTAGGCTATTTTGCAGCATATGCACCTAAACTATACAGTGACTCCAAAAACCCTTTTCATATCAAAACATGATGTGGTGTGTGAAGCGCATCACCACACAGTGTGGGAATTCCACTTGGCTTTAAGTGGAGTCATAAATAGTACATACTCTTGGCTACACAATTGCCCCCTAGGTCATGTGATTCCGTCCACAGGCTGTGGAGATATGGCCAATTTAAAACAGCAATACCATGGAAAGGGTTTTTTCACTT
>JBBPQZ010000306.1:0-18169 GCA_038092795.1 Boletus rubissimus
GGAGATGATTCCGGCGAGTTTGAGGGAGGGGTGGTTTGGGATCGTCGCGGGGGCGTTGGTGATTTTCAAGTCGCTTCCACAAGCAATATCGAGTGCGTCTTGCGATTGACAGGATTGTGGTGATCGTTGACGGGATTTTGAATAGAACGCAAGGCGATGGAGCAAAGTTTGATCGATGAAGATGACGAAGACGAGGATGACGATGCGAGATATTTGAATTTGGAGGGTGAGGATGATGGTGAATATACATGCTTTTTTTTTATAATTCTTTGACGCACATTTGAACTCGATGCCCGTCGTGTTTTAGAGGACGTCTGGGATGAAGACTCGGCGTATCTCGAGATGCTCGCCAACGAGGTGAGTCAGGCTGTTTCCATCTGCGCCACACCGAACGTCGACGCCAACATTTTCTTCCCCTTCCCACTCCCCTTCAGAGCGCCCGTCTGAGAGCGCGTTCCGAGAAAATGGCAGAAGAAGGAGACGACGTGTCGTCTGATTCAGAAGAATCAGAGATTGAAGAGGAACTCGGATTTTTCAGCCTCATCGATGTGATCAATCCGTATACGACGTTCAAGCGTGCGTTGACGAGTACGTGGTTTGACAGTTTTTTTTTGGTTTCCATTGTTCATTCGACTCTCATCTCACACAGCATTCCAAAACAAGAATGGAGCGTTGTATCAAGCTGCGACGACTACTCTGAGCGTGGAGCAGCAAACGGTACTTATGGAAGTCATGTCCCTTGCCGAATCGTCAAATCCGACACAGTGAAGAAGAGACAGAAGGGGGAGGGAAATGAGCGAGGGAGGGGGGAAAACACGGCAAATGCAAAAAAAGGCAAAACGAAAAACCCTCGTCGTTGTCGTCATCGTGGCACTGATTGTAAATACGATCCAAAGAGTACATGAACTTCACGTTTTTTTTTCTTTTATTTTACTGTAATTAGTAGACAAGTTTGGTATTCGACATGCGGTTTTTGATGACCAAGGGGTCAGTAATATGACATATCGATCGATCGATCGATGAGTGGTGTTTATTGTTGTCAAGGTCGTCACGCTCAGCCTGTGCAAAGAAATGCCCGTCGGGTCTTGCGTCGGATGCTTGGTTGTACCGTTGGACAGAGTATAATATTAAGCGATCATACGAAGCCTGTGCAGATACCAATTATCATAGGGTCTTGCGGCAGTGAGTTGTCGTAAACACAGAGTTTAATAAACGTCGTACAGATAACAAGTCAAACGTTTTTCGTAGAGAGGGTGATAGTAGTAAATGTGAAAACCGGGTTGATCATGGAAGGGGGACGGATGCTGAACATGAGAAGCAGTGATGCGTGTTTCCTTTTTTTTTCAAGTTTAAAATTTATATAATAAAAAAAAAACGTTGCATGTACAGAAATTGTGAAACGTTTTTCATGGAACAGATATTGAAAGATGGGGATCGATTCATGGATGCAAAGGGGATCGCGTTTGAACTATGGGACCATGTGGATGATTGGCGTTTCATCATGCATTTTGATGGCGCATCGCCCGGTGGCTGACGGTGGATACATACGTATGCGCGAGTTTCCGATCGGTACAATTGAATGACCATCAAGCGCTGAACGCTGTGCGCGGTGGGCGCGCCGTGAGGGGGTGGTGTTGTAAGTGATAGGTTTTTTTTCTTTTTCGTAAATGAAGGGTTTAAAAAAAGGTCGTACAGCAATCGTGACATGTTTTTCGGCATCGATGATCAGGGGCGCTACGCCCAGTGGCGCCAACCAGCCATTGGGCGCGATTGTATGTGTCATGGTCATTGACCCATTGTCGACGATCACAAAAATGGTGGCGTATCTAGTTATCTAAACGAGTTGGCTAGGACGTTTCCTCTTCCAGGAATTTGGGGACGACTATGGGTCCTCTACAGTAAGTGAACGTTCGTTCTTCGGGGGAAGATATGAACCGGTTTTCCGATCAGGGATGGAAGGGTGAATTCGAAGAAGGCCGCCTGCGCCAGGTAACTGGGGCACTCAGGGTGCGATATACACGGAGTCCGGTTGAAAAATCCAAGCCGGCACCCATCCAACGACGATCAAAAAAGTAATGTGTGTGTGTGTGGCGACACATGCTCGGGGGAAATATGAACTAGCTTTGGACTGGTCATAGATGGAAGCAGGACGTGAGATCAATCGAGATAATGACCGCCTCCGCCCGGGGATGGGGCACTCAAGTGCGATATACGCGGGGTCATCCCGGCGTTCAGTTGAAAGATCCAAGTCGGCACCCGTCCGACACATGTTCGGGCGAAATCGGTCCTTGAACTTCTTCGACTTGGGCGTCTCGTTCGATTCCGGGCTTTCGGGACGACTTTTGCTGCGCGCACGACGCTGGTTATGAAACCGTCATACAACAGGTGAACGTTAATTCTCTGGGGAGGGAAGGAGGGATATGAACCATTTTTGAGCTGATCATGGATGGGACGCGAAGAGACGTGGCGTGGATCGATGATGCGATATGTGATATGTGTGGAGTCATTGTGGCGTTCGGTTGAGGGAACGCGGCCAACGACGATCCAAAAAGTTGTGTGCGGCGGCACATGCTGAGATGAAATCGGTCGAGTTACGTTGAACTCTGCGAGTTGGAAGTAGGGCCCCTCTGCTCGTTCATCTCCGGGCGTTCGGTCGACTTCGATAACCGGAGACGAGGAATAATAATGATAAAGGGGTCGATCATTGGGGTGCTGCGGGCACTGGTATACTTATGGTATGGTGTGGTGTGTCATGGAATGCATCTAGCTGCTTTGGGCTTTCAATTAACAATGTCCCGATTATGAAGAAAGGAAAAGGCTGGACTGGACTGCGGACCCCGAGCATTGATCGATTGTTGTCACGGTCGTCCACATGCGGGGCCCGCCATCCAGCAGTGCCCAGGCCTTCCCCTTCCCCACCCAGAGGGACAAGCGAGGGCGCAGGCGGAGATGCACGGTCAGGGGTAAGGAGGTAAAGAGATAAATGATGGCAACCCACTTCGTACATTTGTCTTACGCGACACAACAACCCTCAAAGTGGCGCGCGATAGCAAGGTGAAACTTGTTGCCCGTGGGACCCCAAAGGTCTCAGTACCAGAGTGTCTGACTCCTCCGGCCCCCACGAGCGTGGCGGGGGTACAGATTCGGCTCCGAAATATCATGAACACAGATTGATGCGCATGAAACAGTACAACATATTACTGCCACGACAAGACGGACGATTCCGGGATTCGGTGATTCAGCACAGAAATGATGATGATGATCTACGATGGTGCGATTCACGATCCACCGATCGGACGATACGGTACACGGACGGGCTTTTCATGAGACAGACATCGCGTATCGGGGAAGTACAGCGTGGCTGCAGTTGCGGGTAGGAGCGGACAGCAGCAACGCCCGCCCCTTGGAAACCTCGTGGCAAGGGGCGCAGAGAGCGCCACCATCGTGCCTGTGTACTAGATCAGTGACCACTCGGTGGGCACACCAATAGTGGAAGGAGTGGGGAAGACTCCACACATACGAATCCGACGGGGCCGCCAAATGCCACTATTTCAAGTTTTGCTCGTTCGATTTCAAAACGATCCCCGCATAACCAACACCATTTCAAACCAGGTCCAATCTAGTCTGTGTGATTTCGAAAGAGATCGAGGGTGACAACGGCGGCTCAGCTCGGAGTCGTGGGGCGAAGCGGCCTCGTGCACGGTGACCAGTGAAATGAACGGTATCCGAGAATTCTGGAAGACAGTAAAAGGGAACACTTCTCAGTTCCGAGAAGAGGGAACTGACATGCTCTGGAGGCGAGCCAGAGCGGTAATCACGACTGCGCTCCGCTTAGATCAGTGCCTGGCTAGATAAAGTGAGGCCAAGTGTCATATTCCCACAGAGGCCAGCTTGCCACGCCGAGCTTTTCATTTTGCAGTTTCCGTACTGGGACTGAACACGATAAGAGCGACGCATCTGAAAAGAGAAACGAGAATGCGGGGTTTGGACTAGAACCATGGCGCAATGTTTGTCTTCCCTAGTGCGAACACCGGTTTGGCACAAGTAGTCATTCTAGTGCAAGTTTCATACTCGGGAAAGTTAACCCTGAATCTGTGAACCTACGCCGACGGATGCTGTCCGATCAAAGAGGGGTACGGTAGTCACCGACGGCGAACAGTAGATGATGATGCACCGGAACGCATCCGTGCTCGGCTAGGCTTCTTCGTCAGCCGAGGTTCGACATCATCCTGTCTTACGCTCTTGTTCTTCTCGACAAGCTTGCCTGTATCCCATTGGCCAAACTTTCTGCGCGCTGCGCTGCTGCCGGATTCCAGATACTCTGCTCGAGTGAGGAGATGGGATGGAAAATCGGGATGTTTGGCAAACATCAATGCGGAGCGATACGATTCTGTCGCCGGGCTGATCCGTGGCGTGTGTCATCATGATATGATAGCAAGCGTAAAAAATAACCCACTCATCAGACTTGAAAATGTTTATCTCGAAATCTACCGGAGCAAGCGAGCGCAGTTCCGTCATGCTGAGTCATAGTCAGTGCCATCTCACGACGGGCTGTACGAATAACGCGATGGCGTACAGTCTTTCATAAAATCCGGCGAACTGAGTATTACCACCGATGACACCGATGTTTGCCCAAAACATTCCCTGAAGATCTTCGTGGAGTAACGCAATGGACGCCGCTATCGTACCTGGGAGCCCAGTCTGCTCTAACCCTGGAAATTTTTAATGGGAAGAAACGATAAGTCAACAAGTGTGATATCATCGATTTCAACAACCAACCGATATCGTCGGGCCGAAATAGGAGCTCTGGAATCGTGAAACGTTCGTTTTCCATGAGAAGCACCTGATCTGTTGGGGTCAACTCATATCCGGGGCGTCTGATCTCGCCCCTTCGATTGATGGAGAAGTTGGGTAAGAGATACTCCATCACAATAGGATTCTGCTTGGGCCTCGACCTTGGTTGGCTGAATAGCTGCTTGTTGTGTCGTTGGGGAACGACGTACCGACAGGTTTCGAGGTCCGCAATGAACTGCGTTGAGACGTAACAGCACGCCTCCTTGGCATGATTCATAATGTACGTTTCATCCATCATATTCCACTGGCGATATGACACGACCTCTTTCAGTTGATTAGTCAGAAGTTTGCCTCCGACGTCCATTCTAATCAGATTAGGAATATTAAAGGCGGAAGTTCTAATCCGAATTTCACCTTTTAACGGCATGCCACTGGATTTGATGGTTGATCATAGGCACAACATGCGTAAAGCTGAAGCCAGAATCGACAAGGAGAGCGCATTCGGGAATATTGAATCCCTCAGCAGCGAAGAGGGAACCATATGGAATCATGGCAGCGGCTGGACGGGAATGCTCCATAAGCGTGGCGCCAGGTATCCAAGGAAGAACAGAAGTTACGTGTACATCTGTAATAGGATTGAAATTCGTATTCCTCGAACACAAACTGGTCGTAGACGTCTTGGATGTTGGGCAAATTGAAATAGGGTTCTGTGATGATGAGGGAGGACTCTGGGGCATTCACCTGAAGGGGCTGTAGCACGAGCAAGGTGAGTGTGACAGGGTACTGACAGAGAGGACTTCTGTGGAAAATAAGCCGTCCCATACAGCCTTTTGCGCATCCCAGTCAATGAGATAGCCCTAATTCGCATCGGGGTCAGTCATCGCATAGAGCGACCCAATTATTTGGCCAGAATAACTCATACCTTTTCAAAAGGGAGCCGATAATGGAGGGAGGAAAAATCTCTGCACCGGGAAATCTCATGCCCGATGTACGTAGTCTTGTCTCCCTTTGATCGGACAACAGCGTTGGAAATAATCCTTGGGGAACGAAAAATCAAGTTCCCTCCGGATGGGCGATTGAGTCCCCCAGACATACCGGACTGTTTCATCGTCGTTCCCGACCACACCGGCTTTAATTGTCGACCCACCGTTATCTAGAACGATTGTAGTCAATGTCTCCATCGGGGATGAAAATTTGCCAATGACTGAATGCCGGTTTACTCGGTTCCTAGCATGTGAGTAGTTGGAGCCATTGAACAACGGGCGTGAGAACCAAATACTGTTGGTCTTCGTGATGCCACTGATGGTCCCCGTCACTGCGGTCTTGAGATTTTCTATTGTTCAGTTGGAACAATCTGATCTCTAGCAAGATCATTCGTTCGCAGGGCCAAACCCAAAATCATCGTCGGTACGAAGTTGGAACAATAGTCCCTTGACTCCACGGAGACCCTCAAACAAGACTTGTCACGGACTCGGACCTTTTGAGTCTTGACAGACGGCGAGTACACGAATACGGATCATTCCCCCCCTCACGTCCTGAATCGGGGCACACCGCACCGTGACAGTCCGTTCGACGTGTGTGCATCGCCCTTGTTTCAATCTTTGCATCTCCCGCTCTCACGCGCTCGCTACCGAATTCTCGTTCGACTTATCCCGGTCTCAACATGTGTGTCGCTTTTTTCACGCTAGACCACCCTGATTATGCGCTGTGCGTAGCTTCTCCCACTAGATAGCTACCTACTGTGGTTTTAATTATATCGTTAGCATCCTGTGTAGTAACAGGGACGAACATCTCTCCAGACCCACGGAACCAGCTTGCTTCCATGCCTTTGATAGACAACTCGAAGGTCAACAGCCAAACATCCTATCAGGCATAGACGTCCAAGCTGGTGGTACATGGCTTGGTCTCAGTCGGGCCGGAAAACTCGCCCTGCTGTGAGTGACACGACACTGCACGTGCAGGCCCCTCATTTTCTGGACGATCCCACAGGACGAACATCACCGAACCGTACGAAACGTTTACCTCCTCCCGAGGTTGCCTCGTATCGTCGTTCCTGTTCTCACCCTCGTCGCAGTCGTTGGAGGATGACGTACGGAAACTCATCCCTCGGGATGCGCGCTATGCGGGATTCAACTTGATGCTCCTCGCAGCTGCTTCTGCACCTCCCTCGCTCTCCTTTGATGCGCTCTACGTCACTAATCGTGGCGGGGGCGGCCCGATCACTTATCGCGCACTAACCGACGCACAGAAACACCGTGAAGGACTCTCAAACGGTGTAGACGGCGACGGCGCCGACGAATGGCCCAAGGTACAACACGGCGTCCACGCATTCAATGCCCTTCTCGACACCCTGCCGCCGAACACATCGGATGATCAGCTCACGGAACGCCTCTTTGATCTCTTAACGTGGGTATATGATACATGCGTTCCTTAGGTCACATCGATTCGCTTAACTTTTTGGTCTGGATTTCTCGTGGTGGGTATAGATGGCGATCTTCCCAGCCACCCCGCAATCGTTCAGAATTGAGAAACACTATTCAGGTCGAACCCATAAATATCGCTAGTGATGTTTATGGGACTCGTGTTTCCACCGCCGTTCTCGTTAAGCGAAGTGGGGAAGTTCTTTTCACTGAGAGAGACTTGTGGAAACTGTCCGCACAAGGGCGGCCGATTCTGGCGGATCCCGCTTCACAACGTGTATTTCGCTTCAAAATAGAAAACAACGAATAAAAAGCAGCGGATTATCCAAGTAGTGTCTATGTTGCCGCGGGGGCGTGTATAACAGACAAGTACATGACGTATAATGTACGGGCGTAATGTCGTAAAGTCTAACACAAATAAAACTATTAGTACATACAAAGTCACAACCAGCGCGACGACAAGTAAATAAAGCATCAAGAGCTGGATATAGCACGACGACGAGAAAACCACAGCTATGATGAGCTGGGTTCATGGGATGATATTACTGTACATGGTCTGTTCGCCTGGTGATATGGGGAAATAAGGATTGAATCCGGCAGAAGCCATCGTGTTCCACTCCGAAACGGATGCACCAGCGGATGATCCATGGAAGGGCGTGCTCGAAGACGAATGTGAAGACATAATTTCGCTCTCAGTAGGTGTGGGAAGAGTCCCATAAGGCGAACCCGTGCCCTCATCCGGATCATTTCCACTAATTCTCACCACCAAAAAATTAGCTCATTCTGAACATGAGGTCGCCGCGAGGCAAAGCAGGGACGTACTGCATGAGATTGTTAAGTTCACTGATGCGCCGGAACAATTGGCACTGAGAGTTTTCTGGATGTTGCGCGTATTGCCTCAGCGAAGCGAGGGTACTTTGGAGCTGCTGTTCAAGGGACACGAGTGCGTGTTCGGCGCCAGGGTTGGTTCGACATGCGCAAAAGGGTTGTGACGGAGGTGAATCCGATGCGAAGTGATTGCCGTACACTTTATCTGGTTCGCATGGATTCATCTGATAGACGTTTCCGTTTTCATGATAGGAAGGTGGGTCTGACGGGTGATGGTTATATGAGAGGCCGTTGGTGGATGTTGGCGATGGGTACGGCATAGAAGAGCGCCCATTGGAAGGTATATTGCCATTGTTGTAATGATGACCATTCTGGCGTTCATACGGGGGTGACGCCGAGTTATCTGAATGGAAAGCAGGATACGACGCTGGAGGAGACGGAGTGAAGCGATATAGATGAGGCTGAGATATATCCGCAATTGGCTCGATCTTGATCGGAGTTCCAGAGGCAGAAACCAGACCCCGGGGCTCCTGGTTCGAACGCGCCTGCGTGTCCGGGGAACGTGCACGGCGCCTGAGATGTAAGCTGTTTTTGGCGGCGCGCGAGTGCCACCGCTCGGACGGGTCACCGTCCCTGAAGTTGACATCTGCCCAGCGAGGATGGGGCTTGCCTAGACCACAAGTAGATGAGGAGATGGGACAGAACATGAAACAGATATCCGTACCACGGAGCTCCCTAACGAGGCTTTCCAACTCCGCTATCCTGTTGCGCAGACGAGTGGCTTCGTCGAGGGAAGGGTCGTCTCTGGAGCCCCTTTCACTCAGGATGATGCATCGCGCGGACGAGACATGAACGTACCTTAGTGCTGGATCATCAATCTCATATACACAAAGGCCAGTCTAAGGACACGATGAGACGGACGGCTGCAAGAACAAGCTGAACACACACGAGACCAAGCTGGATGCAGCGTTGGCAGGGACGTTTTCTGTCACACTGGGGCAAGATGAGGACAAGACGGGAAGAGTAAGGACAGACGCACTTTTCGTTTGGAAGTGTGGCAGTTGAGGCAAGACTGGGTGGTGCGGTTGCGCCTACGCTTGCGATGATCTGTGTCGACGGTGAAGTCAAGATCCATGATTTCGCCTTTGAGCTGGATGGGCGGGAAGGGGTCAGAGGCCATGGGGACAGGGAGAGGATGAAAGAAGTACTTTGTGGAGGGGTGGATATGGAGATAGGTTATGGGGGGACGGGGACATTAAGTACTTAAGTAACGGAGGAGGAGATCTGGATCACCTCGGGCATTGACAGCAGCACAGATCGTTTGAGTCTTCTTCACGAAAACGGTCTGTGTGTGACCCGGCCCTGTAAAAGAGGTGCCTTCCAGTCTCGGCAGTGACATAAATACAACGCGTGAGTAAAGAACAGACACTTGCCTCAATCAGGGCTCGTCCAAATATCCCCGTTCGTTTGTCATCCTCATCTTGTCCGGGTTCTTGAGCCTAATTCCAATGCAGTGCCCTCGGATATCTGATTAGCACATACTCCCCCAATCATTCCTCCTGTGAACGCGCCGCCCTCTTCCAACTCAGCGACGTTCGCTCGTCCTCTCCATTACAAAATCCTCTAATGCCTCCGATTCGTGTTTGATGACAGTCTGGTGTCATCAGGTATCATAGCCCTCGCCGAGTGCACGACGCCCGTGTTGCGCAGCATACCGCCTCGTTTTACCTGGGCTTGCCCTTTTCGGACCTCTAGCAAGTCAGCATGGGAGCGGTTGCATGTCAGTCAGACACAAGTGTCAGGAGGACAGATCACTTCTGTTGACGGCGGTTTGGATGCAACCCGTGCACGAGTCGGATCTGCCTGAGAACTGCCACCCCTTTACGGGGAATGCAGCCCAACCAAGTCCCATAATTATTCTCAAATGACGTGAGGGAACGTCCATCCGGTTCGCAGGGCCCACGATTCAGCCGAAACACCCAACCAATTTCTTCATATCTTGGCTCATGAAAGGACTCTAGGAACACGTGCACCGAACGAGAGATAACGATGTCCCGAACAAGGCAGGTTCTCTCCCCTTTTAATGTCTGAGTGGCACCACTTCGCCAACGACCAGTAGCGTTGAGGTGTGACCGCCGGGGGATGGTGGCGTTGTCAGCGGCCTCGGGATATGTGTTCGCTCCCAGGGAGAGTGTATTACGTGTCTACTCGGAGGGGTTACCAACTTTCTGTCTGTCAAAAACGGAGGAAAAAATACATATCTCCACAAAAAAAAAATGCTTCCGTCATGGTCGGCAAGGCTGATCAGGATGAAGTTGAGTTTCAAGTTCGAATTCGGCCACAAACTTACCACTCCCTCGGTTTGATCTAGATTACTTTATCTGACCACTCTTCGGATATATTTCTCCCGCCGATCAAGTCCGATTGTTTACAACTCCACTCTTTCATAAAACAACATCTGACCACATCATCACAATGAACGAATAATTTATCCCCTAGGTCGCACAAAAAAGTCCTCTTGAGCCCTGGCAACAGGTTAACCTTTGACATGCATTAGATAGCTTCTATGACATACCCGAATATGACTTCGAGACGCTACTACTACAGGGTGCCACCATATACACTCGTCACAATGGAACTGATCAACACCTCAGGCACGCGAACACCCCCCTTTCATCAGTCGTCCCCACCACGACAACAAATATCAATTCGCTCTGCCGTGGTGTGCGACCAGTAGGAACCCAACTCTGTGTGTTCGCAGCAAATTTATCGCAATTATACCCGGGAAAAATTAATCAGCTCGGCCCACGGCGCCATTCACTTGTCTCAATCTGGTACCTCCGTTCGGCTACATCCGTCTCAGAAGAACCACCGTCTGCTCCCCACGGGCACTTCCGATGATGATGTGACGCTCATTACCGAACAGAGGTCTATCGCTGCTCGGTCGGCGTGATTGTTCCACAGCCCCGAGTCTATGTGGCCTAGATGACCGCTCATTTCCTGACGAACCACATGGAAGACATTCAATCATCTTCAACGTGGCAAGTTTGGCCGGAACCAAGTTCAGCATCCAGAGGTGTTCAGGGTCGTCATGGGCGTGAGACGCATCATCGGGAAGGTGCTCATAGTGCCTCGTGCCTGCACCTAGATGGTAGGTGTTGGAGTGTTTACTAGATGGACGTCCGAGGACTATTCTATGAAACGTGATGACTGAAAGTGATTCAGGCCTCACGTGGGACTACTCAGGTCTGGTATTCCAGAATGTCCAGAAGCGCTCGAGAACGAGGCTACAGGCGGCCAGATGCTGGTCACAGCGCCATCGATAGGTGTAACGGCTCGGTAATCCATGTCGTTGGCGAGAAACTCCGTTCGTTTTTGCGTCCAAGTTGACGCGAATGCGACAACGGCAAGGCAATTTTGACAGTGTATACAATGATGGCATCTCCCGATCGAAAACTCGCTGCCATCGATCGGGACGACGCGCGGAGCTGGGTTCGGAAGTAACGAGGACTGATCGACAGCGCCCACTCAGATAAGTCGGCCCTAGAAGAGTATGCAATCGTATATCCCGACGGGATATAGGGGACTTCACGGTCAGCTACAACTGTGGCCCCTTTGACAGCGGGCAGTGTGTACGTCGCTCAGCATATCCAAGGGATGTGGAGGTGCACTGCCGACAGGCCTGTACTACGGGGGTGATGTTTCCTTGCGTTCACAAGTGCATTGCCAATCGGGCGAGCCATACGAATCTCCGCAGTCCCAGCAGACACGGACACTGCACGTCATCGACAGGGGCGCTGGCAATTGACTCTAACCATATTCGTCGAAAAACGCTCGATCTCAACTAAGGCTGATAAGGTACGCCACAGTCTGGATCATTTGCACTGCATAACTATGATCCGAAATGGTGAGGTGTCGTTGGACCAACATGAGGCGGGACTTCCTTCAGGTCCAGGAATCTATAGCAGACTTGTTGAATAGTACCACCGATCGATCACCAAGTTGGGGAACTTCAGCGATTTTTTTTTGCACCGCTCCGTCTTGCCTGGAGCAGCCGGGGCTGCTGGTGTTCCCGCTACCCGTAGGTTTCAAATACCGACGCGGAAAAAAAGTTTACCAGAGTGCCTGCAGGGAAGCGGGGTGCTGGTAAATCCGTGCGTAGACTCTCGATGACAAGATACTCAGGGTGATAAGGGTCACTGCTAGTGAGTGGATGTTCGTGTATTTCCTGTACATCTATTGGGAGGAACGGCTGCCGAACTTCAAACCGAGCAGTCGTGAGCACGGCAATACAAACGCAAGGCTTGTCAGTCTCGAGATCCCACTGGCAATGGCATATCCATCTGACATACCCAAGCGAGTACGTACGTCTCTGCATGCTTACATAATCGATTTGAAACCGAAGAAGTGCAAGTAGCAACGTTGGTGACTCCTGGCGCGTGGCAGTCAACTATTGGCCGACGCACATGCACTTGGCTCCTGCATTGTCTTGCATGGAACCGAGCTTATAATTGACATCTCCACACCACTTCTTATCATTCTCGTTGAAGATGACTTCGGAACCTGAATATGAATCACCGACTTCCCCTCATGAAACCTCTGATGTGCTGCTCTCTCCGTCCGAGGCGGAACCAAAGCCTGGTCTAGATGGCGCTCCTGTTCGTTGTAAGTAGTAAGCGGCCCAATCGAAACGCCGATTTATTAAATGTATGCTCAGGGTTCGATGTATGTCGCCGGTCAAGCACCCGTTTATGACGAGATTGACGCGAATGAAGGCAGATCGCACCGAGCCTTACACTCGAATAGCCCCTTTCCAGGAGCGTAGCGATACCTCTGTAGAGTGTGTCAGCCTCAAGTTGTCCTTGTGTGTTCTTGCCGAAACCTCACTAGATTCTTCTACAAACCTATCACACTGACTGCGCTTTCCGCTGGCCTTGCCGCTTTGGCTTATATTGCCATGTCTCCCGACGTCCTTGCGGAAGGACGAGACAAGCGTCGCGTGTATGCGTTCTCCATTTCCTGTTTGCGTGTGTCTTGAGCTCATTCTTATTCAGAGGGGTCTACGCTGCAATAGCTTCCTTTTTGATGTTTTCCATGATTCAGTTTCGGGATGGGCCGTTCATACGGCCACACCCGGCGTTTTGGCGGGTTGTACTGGGCGTCAACTTACTCTATGAACTCGCACTGGTTTTCTTACTCTTCCAGGATCTTCACTCCGCAAGAAGAATGATGACGTTCTTAGACCCTGCATTGAACGTTCCCCTTCCAGAGAAGAACTACGCGGAGGATTGCGCGCTAACTGCGCAGAATGTCTGGGTTAGCCTTTCCGATAAATTGCTTTCGAAGCACATGTCCTCAAATGCAGCAAATTTATGCATAGAGCGCGATTGACATATTCTGCTTAGCACACGCGTTGGGCTGGTTTGGAAAGGCGATGGTATTGCGTGATTATTGGTTCTGCTGGGTGTGTCATCCGTACCTTCAGTCCCTTGAGAACGGATGGCTAATCTCGTCATGCAAGATCTTGAGCATAGCATTTGAGTTTGCTGAATATAGTCTGCAACATCAACTACCGAACTTCGCCGAGGTGCGCCTTATCTAGATCCCCCTATCCCCGTAAGGCACTCAAAGGTTTCTCAGTGCTGGTGGGACCATGTAAACCCTCCCTGTTCCGAGTCTAACGATGACTGATATCTTATCGCTCAGTGGATCCTTGATGTATTGCTCTGCAACTGGATAGGGACATATCTTGGTGGGTTTCTGCTCTTTCGCACACCACTCCGTCGCAAACGACCTAATGGGGTACGATCCCACCGTGTTGATAGGGATGAAAACGTGTCAGTATCTGGAAGTAAAGGTGCGTTGCCATCCGTACGATTCCACCTTATCGGTAACCAGGAGCTGGATATCATGTAGCCATACGAATGGCGCGGATTGCGGCAAACTCGGGGTTTACGCTCCAAGGCCAAGCGGGTGCTGAGTCAATTTTCACCACACGATTGGACTGCTTTCAAGTGGGAGGGAACGACATCATTTCGGCACTATGTTACGGTCGTACTGCTCCTTGCGGTATTCCTTGCTGCCGAGCTGAACCCGTTTTACTTGAAGGTAAGCGATATGCTTGATGTATGATCATGTCGGTCTTTATCAGTCTTATTGATCATGAATGATTACTCTAGTCATTATTATGGATGGAGCCTGATCATCCCATCGTCATAATGAGGCTTGCGTTTGTCTTCTTGTGCGCTTTACCAGCCGTGAGGGAGTTATACCAATATATCAATGATCCAAAGTATGTCCCCCAAGTTTATGAAGAGAGAGTGTCACGTGGTTCATTGTACGGACAGAAAAGCAAGGCGCATGGGGCAGCATTGTTGGCTGCTGCTCGCCACGGTGTTGACAGAGCTGTTGGTAATTACCAAATGGAGCCGAGGAATGTTCCAGGAGACCCTACCAGTGCACGTGCAATGTGGCTGGATCATCGGGGTGACACTTTTGATACTTTATCCGACAGTTCGGGTAAGGTGCTATTCCTGGTGGTTGTGTGAGGGATGCTGACGAGGATGATAGTTTGGTGTTCCGGCTGTACGACGATTCTTACGCAAACAAAAGCGCAAGGGGAAGGCCAAGACGCTGTGATGGGTTTTCTTGTACACGTTCAGTGATTTAGTGTAATATGGGTGTTAATCGATGAAAAAGAACGCCACTGTTGGGAACCGAACAAGCGACTACGGCATTTCACAAGGCAGTGTGTGGGGAATGTTCTGGTGTGGGACAAATAAGCATCATTACTAGGCGCTGTCGTGGTCGACCACAAACGACTTGGACAAAAGACTCGCTGACTGATTACAAACGCCCTCATTCACATCTTGTTCTCTCACCATCATCTCGTCCACTCCTCATGAACAACGGCCACCAGGATCGTAACAATCCCCGCGGTCGGCACTTCCCC
Source organism: Boletus rubissimus (assembly GCA_038092795.1). NCBI lineage: Eukaryota > Fungi > Basidiomycota > Agaricomycetes > Boletales > Boletaceae > Lanmaoa > Lanmaoa rubissima. The sequence goes on from JBBPQZ010000306.1 coordinate 14,995, forward strand.
CATGGCTTCAATATTGGAACTACCATCCAGAATGTATTCCGAAACATTAATCACGCTTTCGCCAGTAACCATAATTCCCGTGGCGGGCGGCGAAGAAATAACAACCCGCGAGATCGTCCAGGTGATATACCACCCGTCGAGCCTTTGAATTCTGTAGGTGGCAGGCACGACACTCGCCCCACGGATACCGTTCCCAGTTCAGCCGTGCCTGGCCCATCCATACGCCGATCAGTATTCCCACCTGCAGACGCTGATATGCCACCTTCTTCTCAAGTCAATCCGCAGCCTGATGAAGGCGAAGATTCCATGCCAGAGTTGCGCTCCGTGACCGACTCGTCCGACGAGTCGGACGCCGGCATCGCTGTCAACCCAGTGCCGCCACATCAGGACATTCAGCCCGACGACGACGATGGAAACAGTGTTTGGACCGATGACGAAGGCGATCCTCCTCTCGTCGAGCCTATCGCTGGTACTCGTCGTGCTCGTGTGGACGATGACGGGGACGATGCTAGGGATCGTCGACACCCCTCAGAGCGTGTAGGTGGTCCTCCCCCACCGGGCGATGCTGCGCCGCAGAATGCTAACCCGCAGCAACTGCCTCGTCCTCCACCGGGATTATTAGATGCCTTGTTTGGCCTGGGCCCTCCCGGGGGGGACGCTCCACCTGAGCACACACATACCGGTGAGGGTAATGTAGATCCGTCACCTGCAGACAATAATCCAATCCCCGGCGATGCGCCGCACGGTGCCCCGATCGTAACAGCAGGATTTACTTTGACCATACCACTCTTTGGACCGACGCCGGGTAATCAGACGGGACCAGCTGCCGGCGGTCAAGGCGGTGCCCCGGGCTTGTTTGGTATGGATGCAGCTACCCGAGACGAATTATTTGCGTCACTTGCAGCATTCTTCCAGGAGTTTCAGGCTTCAGAGGAGGCGCGGGAAGATCCGGAGCGGGCAAAGAAGCTTATTGCTGGTCTGGAAGTCGTCTCTTTGGGACTCGTGAAGAGGTTAGAACGTGTTGGGGGGGCGCCGGGGGGGCACGTTGGAGACTCCAGTCTTGAAGGATCGCCGTCTGGATGTGCTATCTGCTGGGACACGCTGCTGGATCCCGAGAGCGACAGTTTTAGTGGTCGGCAACCTTCGGGAGGAGAACTTCCGCAGCCATCAGACACCGTTGACGGACGAAACGAAACGCATACAGGGAGCGATGCGATGGACGTTGATGCACCCTCCGTCTCCATTTCCAATTCTGAACCAGGGACGTCCGCCTCAAACCCGCCTTCTTCTGAGGCCGCCAAGATTATTTCCCTCCCATGTGCTCACGTGTTCCATGCTTCTTGTCTGTTGCCGTGGTTCACAAGGGCAAAGCAAGCAACGTGCCCGACCTGCAGATTCAACATCGACCCGGAAAATCTCACGTATACTCCCCCACCTAGACATGTGTTCAATCGTGCCCCTCCTGCTCAACCTGTTCCGAACCCAGTACCAGCTGAACCCCAGGCTGTACCGGAGGTTCCTGCTACTGGTATTCATGCGGCTAACGCTGCTGCTCCGCCGGTAGATCCTGCGCGCGCGACTGCAGATGCCCAATTTGCATCAGCCGAGGTGCCGCCTCCACCACCTCCGCCACCTCCGCCACCTCCACCACCCCCACCACTTGGCTTTGGTTTCAACCCATTTGTCCCCATACCGGGATTCCCTTTAATGACATTCCCAGCTATTCAAATACCCCTGAGACCAACTGCAGGACAAGCACCCGGAGGTGGCAACCAGGGTACGTCATTTTCTCCCACCGCGCCCCGTTCGCTCAGTCTCTGCCGAACTCGACTAACGAGTATCCGTTTATACCTGTAGGTATCGACGTCGTGACGATAGGGTTAGATATGTTTGTGGGTGGTCCACCCCCTGAAGAACGAGGTGGCGATCCCCGTGATAATGCCGAAGGTGCTGATGGTGTTGACAATGGCGCAACGGGCACCGGTGCCGCTGACGGAAATGGCGCTCCAAACCCCAACAGGCTTGCTCAAGATCTGCATTCGTTGATCGAGGGTCTTTTTCGTACGACACGGAATATCATCCCACAAGTGATAAATGCACAAGGGCCAGCGCCTGCTCCAGCTCCGGGTGCTGCTCCCGCTGAAGGTCCTCAACCACAACCGCAAGTCAGACCAGCGCCTGAAGCAGCTGATCCTTTACCTATCCCTCCTCCCCCTCCACCCCCTCCTCCTCCTCCTCCTCCACCCCCTCCCCCTCGCGTCGTCCCAATCCTTCCATTCCATCCAAACATGTTCCGGCCCACACGACCCATGCCTCCCCGGAGAGAGAGAAAAACATGGACTGTCCCGCCTCCCCCTGGCCCCTCACTACGACAACATGTCGAGCAGCGAGAACGAGAACAGGGTTTGCGTTGTTCCGATACGAGCTGTGGCATTGGCCCTTCTGACGACGATCCTTATCCTGAGCCGTCAGCATTACCGGCGAAGCAGGTCTCCATCCACCCGCTGATTAATCCTAATGGCCACGAGAATGATGTGCATGCACCTGTATGCACGCATACATTTCATCCTGCTTGTCTAGTCAGCGCGGAGCGTGTTGCGGGGTGGGGCGGTGAGGATAAGACCGAACCTTTTGTCGAAGTGTCTTGCCCGGCGTGTAGGGCTGTCGGGTGTGTGACGAGGGAGGAGTGGGAATCGGGGGTGTCCGCGCTCTAACCGGATTCAGGATGGATCTGCATCCTAGAACCCCAAGGGCTATCCTCGTTCTATCGTACGTTTTCCTGCGAAGTCACCCGTTGACTCGATTGCCTAATATGTTTTTTTTGAGATGGAACCCCTCCACTCCACCCTGCGCGTATAGATGCCATGTCTTCTTGATGGCGAGTACACCTATCAAAGCTCGCAACGGACTTGTTCTCTCGTATCGTTCCTCGCGTTCTGTCCGGCTCGTCTCATAGTATCCATGGCATCCGTCGGTTATCGTTTTCTGTCCACCACTAATTCATAAACATTTGTTCATTTGTACTTTTCTAGTCATGACGAATTAATGCCTTTTTTCCCCCTTTTACTCTCCGCTTTTTTGACAATGGTCTATTCGCTTCGTTCTTCTGCCGATTATCGTGATCTCGAAATGCCGAGGGATGGGGGCCCACCGGGTCTTCTTTGGCATGACCGAT
>JBBPQZ010000307.1:0-18146 GCA_038092795.1 Boletus rubissimus
TAGTAGTGGGAAGGTTGGTGGTAGACACCATGAAAAACATGCCTAGAAGTATTATAGCAGTAATCAAGGCCAAAGGAGCCCATATCAAGTACTAGATACCTAAATTTATATAAAGTCAAAAAACTGTTCACATAAGTCATTGTTTTGAAATGGCTGTCATTTTATCAAATCTTATTTAACTCTCATGAACCTTGTACCAATGGAAAGCAAAGAGTATGTACTTCATTTCATACACTTAGAGTTTAGGGCTAGGATTAGGGGTTATTGGAAATTATTGCATTTAGTAAAAAATAACCAAACATGCAGACAATTTTTTGAGCCACTGTACTCCCCTTCCTCCACAACAACCACAATTTACAGCAACTAGAATACAGCTGTGTCAAGGAGTCCCTATGGAAATTGGCATGCAGCAGACTACATCCTCTTCTAGACCCAACATAAGAACTTGCTTCTTGTGCAACAAACAGAGTCATATTAAACTTAACTGTCTCTAGAATCCTTTTTGATGACTCCTTTACCTACTACAACAATGGCAACAAGTTACATGGGATTATGGTCAGGATGCTTATGTACCAATGGCAGAAAATGAGTATGCCAGTTTTTACCCACAGACACAGGTCACCTAACACTATATAGGTCATCCTTTTCCCATTCTCTTGATATCAGCATCAGTAGTAGCAATAGCTGAATAAAGAAGTTTTATCTTGAAAGAAGCAGAAGCCAAGCATAGAGCAGCTGAAGCTTTAAAAGAACACAGCATGTGAAAAAAGAGGGTTTTCATGTACTTGAACAATTTTCTTCTTGTATGAACAACAATTTCTCCATTTCTAACTTGAATCTTATATTATGTAGTATGACTTCTTCCTTCATAAGGGCATCTCAAGTGAGTATGGCACTGGAGATAAATAATAGTGTGCTTAATTTCCTTAATAAAAAACAAAAAATATCTTCTATTTATAAACCCCTCTATGCTTCAATGATGATGCATCACACTATAACCTTGTCATTTGGCAAAGAGTTCTCACTTGAGACAGTCATATATTGCTAGTGGAATAGTCAGTGGAAATGCCATTAGTTCAAAGCTCTCTTGGACTCAGGGGCTACCCATATGTTCATTGATTGAGATTATGTTTTGTAACATGGTGTTCCTTTCTTTATCCTCAATAATCCAATTAAGGTATATAATGCTGATGGATCAGAAGGGGCCATTGGTCAGATCCAACATGTGGTAACTCTAATCATGGAAATCACTGGACATTATGAAACCATAGACACTTATACAGTAGCTCAAATAAGTGTTCCAATGTTTGCATGTTTTGCACTAAAGGCAATAATTCCCAATAGCCACCAATTCTAACCCTAGACTATGAGTGTATGAAATGACATACATACACTTGGCTCTCTGCTACTGCAAGAATTAAGGATTTGAATAACATCTGATGAAATGGTAGCCATTTCAAAATGATAACTCATTAGAACACTTATTTGAGCATATATGTATATTAAATAGTAGTATCTCAGTCAGATTATGGAATATTGGCTATTGTTTGACTAGCTAACACTTAATATTGTTCATATAATGTAGCTACATCAAAATAGCACTCTATCTTCCATTACTGTCACCATAGAATTCATTATTATTAATCAAATTTATAATAAGTTCAATTTCTTGAAATTGGATTAATCTGATAAAAATTCATGTTGGATACTGTCTTAAATGAGTCTACCATCAGTGGGAAGATGATTATACTTGATTCTACCATGGCTAAGTAGTCTGGTGATTGTCCACCTCTAATAATAATTTCTAGCAAAGTGAATATTAAGAATCTTATGGGCTTTTGATAGGCCAATACTGCTTTCACAGGGCTGAAAATTGTCCTGAATGTTAAGGACTATCATATTATTGATTATGTAAGCCAGTTGTATTGATTCTTGTGTTGCACAGCTTTATAACACCCCCTACATGAATACAGTTTATAAATAGATATATTAGTTAGACTGTTTTATCCATTTTATTACATTAACTTCATGCTTTTAATTATTTCTGGTCAACTATCACATCATCTATTTAATATCCACACTTCAAAATTCCTACAATCCAACTTCAGTATCTCATACAATATATTAGTATGGATGATATATTTATATAGAAGGAAATACAACATGTTATGGAGTTGTGCAACACAAGAATCAATACAACTGGCTTACATAATCAATAATATGATAGTCTTTAACATTCAGGACAATTTTCAGCCCTGTAAAAGCAGTATTGGCCTATCAAAAGCCCATAAGATTCTTAATATTTACTTTGCTAGAAATTATTATTAGAGGTGGACAATCACCAGACTACTTAGCCATGGTAGAATCAAGTATAATTATCTTCCCACTGATGGTAGACTCATTTAAGACAGTATCCAACATAACTTTTCATCAAATTAATCCAATTTCAAGAAATTGAACTTATTATAAATTTGATTAATAATAATGAATTCTTTGGTGACAGTAATGGAAGATAGAGTGCTATTTTGATATAGCTACATTATATGAACAATATTAAGTGTTAGCTAGTCAAACAATAGCCAATATTCCATGATCTGACTAAGATACTACTATTTAATATATATGCTCAAATAAGTGTTCTAATGAGTTATCATTTTGAAATGGCTACCATTTCATCAAATGTTATTCAAATCCTTAATTCTTGCAGTAGCAGAGAGCCAAGTGTATGTATGTCATTTCATACACTCATAGTCTAGGATTAGGATTAGTGACTATTGGGAATTATTGCCTTTAGTGCAAAACATGCAAACATTGGAACACTTATTTGAGCTACTGTATAAGTGTCTATGGTTTAATAATGTTCAGTGATTTCCATGATTAGAGTTACCACATGTTGGATCTGACCAATGGCCCCTTCTCATCCATCAGCATTATATACCTTAATTGGATTATTGAGAATAAAGAAAGGAACACCATGTTACAAAACATAATCTCAATCAATGAACATATGGGTAGCCCCTGAATCCAAGAGAGCTTTGAACTAATGGCATTTCCATTGACTATTCCACTAGCAATATATGACTGTCTCAAGTGAGAACTCTTTGCCAAATGACAAGGTTATAGTGTAATGCATCATCATTGAAGCATAGAGGGGTTTATAAATAGAAGATATTTTTTGTTTTTTATTAAGGGAATTAAGCACACTATTATTTATCTCCAGTGCCATACTCACTTGAGATGCCCTTATAAAGGAAGAAGTCATACTACATAATACAAGATTCAAGTTGGAAATGGAGAAATTGTTGTTCATACAAGAAAATTGTTCAAGTACATGAAAACTCTCTTTTCTTACATGCTGTGTTCTCTTAAAGCTTCAGCTGCTTTATGCTTGGCTTCTGCTTCTTTCAAGATAAAACTTCTTTATTCAGCTGTTGCTACTACTGGTGCTGATACCAAGAGAATGGGGAAAGGATGACCTGTATAGTGTTAGGCAACCTGTGCATATGGGTAAAAACTGGCATACTCATTTTCTGCCATTGGTATATAAGCATCCTGATCATAATCCCATGTAACTTGTTGCCATTGTTGTAGCAGGTAAAGGAGTCATCAAAAAGAATTCTAGGGACAATTAAGTTTAATATAACTCTGTTTGTTGCACAAGAAGCAAGTTTTTATATTGGGTCTAGAAGAGGATGTAGTTTGCTGCATGCCAATTTCCATAGGGACTCCTTGGCACAGCTGTATTCTAGTTGCTGTAAATTGTGGTTGTTGTGGAGGAAGGGGAGTACAGTGGCTCAAAAAATTGTCTGCATGTTTGGTCATTTTTTACTAAATGTGATAATTTTCAATAACCCCTAATCCTAGCCCTAAACTCTAAGTGTATGAAATGAAGTACATACTTTTTGCTTTCCATTGGTACAATGTTCATGAGAGTTAAATAAGATTTGATGAAATGACAGCCATTTCAAAACAATGACTTATGTGGACAGTTTTTTGACTTTATATAAATTTAGGTATCTAGTACTTGGTATGGGCTCCTTTGGCCTTGATTACTGCTATAATACTTCTAGGCATGTTTTTCATGATGTCTACCACCAACCTTCCCACTACTATCCCCTAGAATCCTTTTTTATTGATCAAATTGGATAAATTGAAATTATCCACTTTCAGGTTCTTTGGTGATTGTCTGACTTTTATTTCCACCATTGATCTAGAATATAAGGTAAATTATATATGGTTTGGAAGGGTGGAAAGTGTTGTCCAGGCCATCAAAACTCTTCAGGACATCAAGGAGTAACCACATGTTTCTAAAACATGTATTTCTACTTGAAACAGGTTGATATAAAGCCTGTATTAGATCAAATATTCATCCATCATAATAGATATTATTGAATAGGAAGGATATATTTTACATTGGGTGTCTGGTTCCTTATTATATATCCCTCAACAATTGGTCTTGGTTTGGTCTGACCATCTGAACATCATTCCAGTCATCTCAGCCTGGTCTTGCCTTCCCAATATAATATATATCCTCTTCATTCAATAATATCTATTATGTTTGGTCTAGCATAGACTTTATATCAACCTGTTTTACATAGAAATGCATGTCTTAGGAACATATGGTTACTCCTTGATGTCCTGAAGAATTTTGATGGCCTGGACAACACTTTCCACCCTTCCAACATATGTAATCTACTTTATACTCTAGATCAATGGTGGAAATAAGAGTCAGACAATCACCAAAGAACCTGAAAGTGTTAGAATAAGGCGTGGGGTGATCTATACTGATGGTAGAGTGGTCCACAACAGTTACAAGCAAATTTTTATACAATGAGATACAAAACTGTTACAATGTTTGGTCTCTTTGGAGTATACAAGTTATGGAATAGAATTTAGGAGAAATGGGAGGAGATGTCAGTTGAAGTGTGTCAGGGATTGATTAAAAGCATGCCTAGGAGGGTTGGGTAGTGCTTAATGCCAAAGGAGGTTATGCCAAGTACTAATATTTGTCAAATACCCTAATGATTATCAAAAGGTGCAAAACTGTTACAATGGTGTCTCTGGATTAAAACAACCATATCTCCACAGCCTGTGACCCAAATCACATGATCCAGGGACCATATATGTAGTCAAGGGTTAGTAGCTCTCACATCTCCACCAACCCTAAGTGAAATCCCCACACCTTCCAATACTACATCATGTATACTCCAAAAGTACCAAACATTGTAACAGTTTTGCACCTTACTGTATATACCTGCAACCAACTTCAAAGGACCAAATGCCCTGTCCAGGAGACCAAGAGAAGATGAAGAAGCTTTGGTAGAATCCTACAATAACAGTTGGTTGAATGATATAGTTTTATTCTCTAATAATTATGGACCAGCCTTATGAGAAACTAATGGTATTCACAATGCTATACCTAAATTCCTGCAAGCATACATGTCAAGAGTTGTAGGAATACAACAGTCTTGTCTTGAGAATATATACCAATATCTCACTACCCCTAAACCAGAATCAGCCAGCCACAACTTTTTTAGAAAGGTTACAAAATATTTTGTCAAAGGTGGTTGAACATTCAAACAGACCCTTTCAGGACACCCTTTTCTAGTTATCTTTGACTTAGCAAAAAGGAAAGAATTACTTCATCAAGCCCATGAGTCATTACATCACCATGAAGAGAAGGTAATTTGGAAGAATATACACCATTGTTTTTACTGGTCCCAATTGTACCAAGATGTACAACACTAGGTTAAATCTTGCCATCAATGTCAATTACTGAATACAGCAAAAATACACCTACCCATTATTACCCCACCTCCTTCCACCATATTTACCAAAGTCCATATAGATATAATGCTTATATCCTCAGCAAAAGATTATTGTGATATAATACTAGTCTAAGATGATTTATCTAAGTATGTTGAAGGTAGAGCATTGCAAAGAGCCTTAGCCAATATAGTAGCTAAATTTGCATTGGAAGATTTAATCCTATGCTATGGATGCATAGAGAAAATAGTTACTGACAATGGATCAGAATTTAAAGGAGTTTTATCAGAACTACTAAAGAGATACATATAATATATAGTACCTCAGTTGTACATCTCACCTTACAATTCCCAAACAAATGGAGTGGTGGAATAAGAACACTTTGCCATTAGGAAAGCCTTGATAAAAGCCTGTGAAGGCAATATTCATCTATGACCTGATAAATTGAAAGCAGCTCTATTTGCAAATAACATTATTGTCAGAGTGCAGTAAGTGCTTTCAGGCTGGTCAGGAAAAGCAAAAGCAGCACAAGACTGCTCATGCAGGAAATATAGGTGAATCCACCACTGCATCCTTTGTCTTTTCCACCCCCAATATTCTTTCTCCTACAGGCAAACCTACCTTTTCCACCACAGTTGATCCTCAACAGCTTGCCCACACTCTTGGTGCAATACAATATGATCTCCTTGTGTTTTCTCATATGCAAAATACCATCTTCCTGGCTCATTGCATGGGCTTGATGCCTACTTGCAAAACTGTTTGTATCTTGGACCCTGTGGCCAATCATCACCTTCTTGCTCCTCAACCCCAGCAGCCTACATCAGCACCTGTCATTGCTACCTCCTCTGTGGTCACTCTTGACCAAACCACTGCCACTGTCACCTATGTTTTAGAATATAGTCCCTCTCCATACTCTATGAGTATGAATGAAAACAACATTTTGAGCTTTAAACAGCTCAATTAATACATCCCTCATCTGGACCTCCTCAAACCAAACCCTCATCCTCTTGAAGAGTGACTTGAGTATCTCTCCACCATGACAGCAAAGGCCTGGACAGATTTGGACAATGAGGACACCATTTCTCTAAAGATTGTGTCATTATCTTCATTGAGTTCAATCTCTATGTTGCCCTCATCTTTGACAGCACATTTTGTCATATCTTTCAATCTGAGAATGATTTTCTTGATATTATCATTAGCATATAGTATATAGCTAAATAGAAAAGCTTTGACTTACTACTAGTCCAAGCTTGTCTGGGATAAAGGCAATGATGTAGGTAGGCCAGTTGACCAGCAGAAAGTCTGCATCTGAATTGATGAGAGAGCTGGTGAGTACATATATATATCTTGATTCTCACAATTAGAAAGTGTAGTATTACAAACCTAATATATTACCCTCATTGTCTAAGTCATTGGCATCATCTTCCTTAAGACAATTATATGCATCATCTAGCTGGCTCATATCTACCATAAAATATTACTGTCCGTTCATGTCCTCATCACTTCTGCCTGCAAGTCCAACAAAATTATGTGGGATCATCCCAACCACCAAAACAATTGTCTTAATGGACACAAAGGTAATGCTTGGTTGATTTAGGAAACAGCAAGCTTGTGTCTATGATATAAGCAAATCAAATCAGAATCAAGACATAAAAAAATACCTTTGACAGTACTATACAACAAGTGGTTGAGATTAACATTGAAATGTGTGAAAAAAATACACAGGCAATATTGATGAATTTCCACTTTTCATCAGTGTTGGAATCTTGATCTACTTGGACAGCTAGTTGTATGAAGTACTGGACTTTAGCACTCAGTATGTGTTCTAGTGTAAGATCTTCAAAGAATTGTAAGTTGAAATCAAAGATTTAAAATATTATTATTACCTTTACATGGTGTGAGATCCTTTGATGGCTATTGGGTGCTTTCTGCTTCTTGACCTAAGCAAAGTAGGCAATTTGGCTATTTGGAAGTTGAAGATGAGTCTATCGACAAAATCCCATGGAAGCTGGCTTTTGGAGAAATTGTGTCCTGGCCTCACATTCATTATCAGTTGGTTCAATAAGGCAGCAGTCAAAGTTGCATAGGAGCACATAACCATTACCTATGTCTTTGGCACCTCAAGGAAGCTTGCCCAGTATGTTGAACTGCAGGAATAGTGTAAGCAGAGCATTGCTTGACACTTTTGGATCCCTTGCTGTGTGAGATTTGAAAATGGATCTGATGGTTGGTGGATTTCTTGTCCAAGGTTTCTAATGGTCTATTCCATTGTCTATTGAGATGGGCCCATGGAGTGTCAAAAATGCCAGAATCATGCTCCAAAATACATTGGTGTATGGACATTTCTCTAATCTCTTTTATTACTAACTTTGCCTAGAAAGAAAGCGAAGACACAGGATCATATAGATAAAAAAGATAGTGGCTCTGAGTCAGATGACAACAATGACAAGATGCTTATGGTTGACATAGCTCCCATTGTCCTCAAGAGACTCAAAAACAAACTCAAACCTCTCAAGAGCAACTCAAAGTTATTTGTTCTCCAAGCTGTTTGGCCACCCATCCACTGCCATCATCTTGCCTGTGCAATCTCAAAAATAGAGTTGATTTCTAGCTTCAAGACTTTTGAAACTGTCCTTGCAAAGGTGACCATCATTAATATTAAGAACAAAGATTCTTAGATGCTCTGTGACTTGTAATTGTAATTGTATTGCTATCTCAACATTGTTATCATTGTTGCACATGAATAAAATAAAGTATGCACTACAAGGATCATGACTACGATTGTACCATAACTGTGTTGCATCTAGTGTTTTAAAGTCTGGTCCAGTCTGGTTTTCCCACATCCTAATAAGGCAACTGGACCACAACCTGTTTTTTTTTTAAATTTCCCAGGCATTGCAACTCACAACTGGACTAAAAAAAACTGGTTGTAATCAGTTTTCAGGCTAAGAGATGGCTGTATGGCATTTAGCCAACTTGCTTAGCTCTCAGAGTAATCAAACACCATGTAATTCCATCCATAAATAGTCCTTTCTAACCTGGATGTTAAGATTTCATTGATTAGTTTGTATAAAATTCAAATAAATTCCTAAACATACACAACAATTATGGAAAGTGGGTCTAGTTATGGCAAGGCAACTGGTTGCTAACTGCAGTTGCCAATTTCTGAAATCAAGGTAACCTGCAATTGTAGTCCAGTTGCCAGTTTTTTAAAAATTGCAACTGGACTTCAAAACACTAGTTGCATTGCTATCATGGACTCTGAACTTTCCCTTTTCCCTCCAACCCCTATACCCCCATATTCTTTGGTTTGTCTCTTTTCACTTATCATTCTAGTTTGCTAGTCCTAATGACATTGAATACAAGATATACAGGATATACCAACTTCTTACCAGACACCTCTTGTCATGCCATTGGCACTGGACTGTCAGGGTCATTTAACTTTGAACCAATTGGATAGCCAAGAATCATGTTGCCAACCAACCAAATTGCATGTACCTCTTGTCACATTCATCTCCACATATGGACAAGTACTGGCAGACTCCAAGTCTTGGCCAGTGTAAATATGGCTATCAGCTTCAGGTCCAGTTCCTTCAAGCTACTATTTCATAGCTACAAGCTGAAAACCAGGTGTTAAAAGTAGCAAAGGCAACTTACAAGTAAGTCATATGTTTTTTTTTGATGTATATATGTTACTTATATGGCAACAAATAGTGTTTAAAAGTCTGGTCCAGTCCTATTTTTTATGCCCAAATAAGGCAATTGGTCCACAGCTGGTCCAAGTGAGTTCTCAGCACCCTTGGACTGGCAACTAGACCAAAAAAAACCAGTTCTAAATCATCCTACATGGCAACTGGACTGGTTGCAACTAGTTGCAACCAAGACTGATACATGATATCCCTTGGGAATCACACTTAGGAGTGGCTGTATTGGAGTTAGAATAAACCCCTGGATATATATAGAGCCAATAATCACATAATTCTGCCCATAAACAGCTGAGATACAATCATGTTCACATTACATGTCATTTTTGAAGATCATAATTGTATATGTTAGTCATATATGGCTCAAATAAATCCCAAAAAATGTGGAAAATTCACCAAATATGGTAATATACATAGGGGGTGGCTGTAGACTATTGCAACTGGTTGCAACCAGTCCTAACCAGTTGTCCAAAGCCCTCTGAATCTAGGCAACTACAACTGCAACTGGTTGGCAACTGGTGCAACTGGTCCAGTTGCTAACTAGTCTAGTCCAGCCCAGTTGCTAGTCTTTTTGCAGTCCAGCAACTGGACTTCAAAACACTAGCAACAGAAGCATTGCTAGTGATGACATCTATGGAGGGTGGACCCTGTTTCAAAACACTGTGTGTATATTGGTGGATTGTGAAGCTCAAGCCCAATGGAACTGGGTAGGAATTCATAGCATACTGGAAGACACAAAGAAGCAGGTGTGTTGTATCATCCCAAAATGACCATAGTTACAATACTGATAATATTACTAGCAATATGAGGAAGAGTGTAAAACTTTTGTGAGTTTTTGGTTGCATTTGTGCTCTGTACTAACCAGTGGTGTGTGTACATAGATTGCTCAAACCAATGGATAGCATATACTAATGATGTCACAAGTGGACTCACAAATGGAACTCTATACTAGAAACTTCAAAACTTATCACACAGAGGCATGAATAGAGGGAGTATAGTGGATGGGGCAGTGGAAGTGGAGGGTAGATGGGATGAGATCCAAGCAGGTGAAGCAGGGCATGGTGCTGGATTAAGGCAAGTAGATGCAATGGGATACAAATAAAGCACAAAGAATCAGGTAGGTTGTGGTATATGCAATATTAGTGCAATAGGATGGAGTTTGGTATATTAGAATTGAGCAGAGTGGGGGGGCAGCACAAATCTACTAAGATATATATGAGTATAATTTAGTATAACTGAGTCAATAAGGCAATATACAGGTAGATGTGCTGCCTTCCTCACATCTATAGAAGTCAACTGAGAAGTCAATGGGTTATATTACTATATTGTACTGTAGAACAGTAGATTGTTATGACTTTTCTTTTCCCTTGTACTTCTCTTTCATCTTCTCTCTATCTGTATACTACCATCTGTTTCTAGGGCCACTTATCCAGCATATCCTTCAATATCCATTGGACTATCTTCCTTTTCTTTACCATTGGCTTCATCTCCTACCTCCATACTAGTGGTGCATCCTCTTTTTCATATGCATCCATTGACTGTCTCACAATACATAGACCACATGTCTTCCACATGTCCATATGCACATTCTTTCTTTTGATCCAATACTTGACAGGCTATGCACTTCTTCTGTTTTCATACACATAGCCTCCATGCTTTCACTTGATTCTAGTTATTCTGCACTTGGTTTGTCCACACAGGATTGCAGTATATAAAGCCTCAGTTCTCAACTTGATTCCCTAGTTTAGACCTCCCTCAAATTACCTTGTATCTTGTTGTCTTTCTAGGCAATCTACATTGCTTAACCTTTGTCTTTGCTCTCTAAGTCTTCCTTACATCTTCTGATTGCAAGCTCTTGTTCTTTCTTCATATACAGTAAGGAACCTTTTCCACTCAACAAGGAATTCTCTTGGTCAATACTTCAGATAACTTACTCCTTGCTTGTCATGGTTGTCAAGAAATCTCCTTGACATCTACTACCTTTGAAATCCTCAAGGCAGAAGTACTGTATTGTCACTCTTCAAGTGACTCCTTGTTCACAAAAGTCTTTGCAATTACTCATACTCCAGATAGTTGTAACATAGATAAATGATCTACTATGTCTGCCATTTTCTATCCATATCAACTATATTCTACTGGATATATTTCCATAGCTTTAATATAATCTCCATCAGATGATTTCTTACTGGGATTGACAGCTTACTCTGTCTTTTGGGCAGAACATGTGACCCTCCTCAAGTCAACCAAACTCTTGCTGTACTTCATGATATATGGTGGGAAGCCATGTTTCCCATTTTATTTTGCAGAGGCAATATTTCTTGTCCATGCTTTGAACACTGATCCTCTTTCTAGTTCCTCTCTGATTGCTTGGCAAGCTTGTCAACTTCAAAAGCATCAGGAGGATATTGATACCAAGTCCTACTTACTTGATATGCATTTGTCAAACAATTTGAGGTGCTGTAAAAATCCATAGGTTTCTATGGTGGTATACCAACACTTCTATTCATTCCACAGAAATCTTGATTATTATCCAGCCAGCCCAAGCTATATCCCTTGCAATCCTATATCTTAAAGAGTTTATCCAAAATCTGATGTAGGTCCAATGAAGTCTGACATTTTTCATTTCAGTCCAATGTTTTTCTTTACCATTCAATGTTTTTGGTTTTGGTTTAATGTTTTTTGGTCTTGGTCTAATGTTTTTGTTACAGTCTGATGTTTTTAGTCTTGGTTCAACATTTTGATCTGGAGTTTTTATTTCCAGACCTTTGGACTTCCTTTTATCAGGTTCAGAACTGTTTCCACCTATTAATACTCTTATTTACCTGTATAGGTCTTGGCTTAGTATTAGATAAAAAAAACTTTCCTTCAAATGGGATTGTCACCATTAAATATTGTCCATTGAATATTATTTATTGCTCATCATTTCATTATACTCATCATGCATCTCACTGTTCATCATTGCATTACCAACCATCATTACCATCATTCTTTCTTAGTCCAACATTTTGGACATCCACTATTCCTTACTCCAAGATTTCCTTGAACCACCTCTATTTTACTTTGGAGTCACCCATCAAGACTTGTCAACAACTAGAGTCTCCAGGGACAAATTTATCATACCCTTCTACCTTTCCTGCAGACTTCTGGTCTATCAACATGACCACATGAGTTTTCATATTTTACAGCACACTTCAAAAATCAGATTTGAGCTTTGGACTTTAGTCCAGGTGATCTTATTTTAGTCCAAAATACTTGGATTGAAAAAGAGGTGAACTGGAAAACAAAGCCACATTATTTTAGTTTGATGGTGGTCCTTCATTGGACTACTAGAAGATCATATTTGCTGGCTGAGTTGGTTGGTACTATCTTGAAGTTACAGTATGCAGCCTGTTATAACTCTATTATAAATGACAAAACCACAAGGCTCAGTGTTATTTTTCAGGCTACATGTGTTCTGGCTCAATGATAAGGAAGAGGTCAGAGCCTTGATATAAACAGCATAGTTTACAATGGTCAAAGAACCAAGGCAATGACTAATGTGATGAACAAAGTGAATTAGACTGGGAATCCCAGTCACAAAGTGTCTACTTTATATACTATACAGGGGCATGCACAGACCAAAGTATGCATAAGAGAAACTATTATATATAGATAGAGTAAAGAAGCATGATATATGAAGTAAAGACAGAGATAAATATGGGAACTGATAAGAAAAGAAGTAGAATGGAGATTAAAACCATGAGGCATGTCATATGGCTAAGTCTAGACCTAGATCATGTGATAAGGAAAGCAAAAAGGATAAGTTCAAAATATTTTCAAAATATTCATATTATAACAGCCTTTCAGTTGCTACCTTATTTCCAGTTACAGATTTGACTGGATTGAACAATCAGGAGTTAGACAAATATGAGGCAGAAGATGATGAGAAGGCAGTCTCAAGCAACTAGTTCTTCCTCCAAAAAGACAATTTGTTTCTCATTTTTATATCTGCTATATATCTTTCTATCCTGAATCTTGGCTAGTGACCTCTATCTCATTACAGTTTTTGACCAGAGTCTCTCTATCATCTGAAAACATCTTTAAAAACAAAACAAAAAACAGACATTCATATGAATATATATTGGACATCATGGCTTCCATCATGTCTTTTATCTCAGACACTTGCACAACATCCAAAAACAAAAGCATGAAAAACATAGATGAGTTTCTTTCTTCTCCATATCTTAACAAACTCATTATATAAATATTTACCTTCAAACTTGCAAGTACACTGTGCCTTTTGATTCAGTTTCATTTCTAGTTATTTGATCATATTTGATCATGGTTTTTTGGAATCTGAGTTGAAGTAGGTGCAAAAGCCAATCAAAGAAGACAAGCTGAGTGGTATCTTGCACTCTGGTGTCTTGACACTCCATTTTCTCTCTCTTATCCATCTTGTTTTCTTATCTGATTTGTTTCTTTATTTTTCTTACTTAGGAATTGTTATAATATGAATGTTTTCAAACTTTTAGACCTATCATTTTCACTTTTAATGTCATGTGATCCAAGCACACAATCATGAGAAATCACATGATTCAGGTCTAGATTTAGTCATGGGATACACCTCATGGTTTTAATTTCTGTTTACTTCACCCCTCATCTATTCCCACATTCATTTCCATTACAAGTCATGCTTTTCTCATTTATTTATTTGTAGTAGTTCCTCTCATGCATAGCATGGTCTGTGCACACACCTCTAACATATATAAAGTAGACACTTTGCAACTGGAATTCCCAGTCTAATCCACTTTGTTCACTGCAATAGTCATTGCCTTGGTCATCTGGCCATTATAGACTACATTGAATGAAAAATGGCTCATACTCCCATTTGATTTGATCAGCCAGGACTTGTGTAGCCTACAAGAGAGTTCCTAAGCCTTGTGGATTTAGTTGTTCACAATTAGATCATAGTAGTGATCATATTGGACATAAACACAGGCATGATCAATTACTTTGCAAATAGCATGAATAATTATCAGTGAGCACAAATTTCTAAGAACACTAAGGAAAAAGACAACTGAGTGACACACATCCTAATACTACAAGATTATGTAATGCATGGATGAGAATGCTGAAGTAATCAAGATGCAAAAGTGCTACAACATTGCAAGGTAGATAACAGCCAAGTGAGCAAGATTCAAGATAATTATGTAAGTCTAACATGGTGGACAAGGCTATCTACACAATTTGATATACTTTTATTCCCTTACAGCATTTCCATTACAGCCCTCAGCCTTTCCAACACATTCTGTGTTACAATTCTTACCATGTATTATAGGTTGCCAGTTAGCCTCTTACCTTTTTCTTACTTTGATTCTATTTCCCTAATATAGCATGACTAATGCATATCTCTTTTTGACTGACATAGTGATGGATGGCCTTTCCTTTCTAGGGTTGTTAGTATTTTACTACATCCTCATGTCCCAAACCCCTTGCTCTTAGGGCTGTATATATAGCTTGGTTTGTGCACCTCATCTCTCTATATAAATATGCCACCTTTGTACTATTATATCCTCAGCTAGTTTTACACAATACCAGTGTTATTCCTGGTAATTAGACTTGTACCACTTGCAAGTGCTTTTGTCTGAAATCCTTATTTGATCTATCAGTTGATGATCTACTGCCAAGTGATCACTACAGCTAGGAATCACACTTTAGCATAGCATTCTAATGTGATGCAATATAGGCTTTCATATTTGAAGTGCAAGCCTCAACTCGAAAAATACCCAAGAATTAAGAATCTTTGCCTTGAGTGACAGGAAGGCATGTTTGGCATCTATGACCACTTCTAGGGATGGATAATTTGTGGTGGAGACCTTTTGCCTTTTCCTTGGATTTTCATTATTCTTGTTGTTCTTATAATGGTCTTGAGGTAGTTTGAGTGCAGAAGGCAAGGTAGATGTAAGGAAAAGTGAGAAAGAAGACACAATTGGCTTGGAAGTGGGCTCTTGAGAGGTAGCTGCACAAGGAGGTTCTTGTGGTTCAACATGGGGGAATCCACCTGGACTTTGTGGGTGGGAATTACAATCTGTGCTGTAAGACAAGCTGGCAATCTAGTTGTTAAGGATCAGAAGGAGAAATAAGTCATGCACCAGGGACTTTGCTCTTACCCTCCTAGCTTTACCTTTCATCACCTTCAGTTCTCCACCCTTTCTGCCCCTTCCTCATAACTTGCTGCACTTACTTTTCAACTTGCAGCACAAGTTGCAGGTATGGCCAGGGATTCCAATGCATTGCTTCCCACCCTTGACACACACCTTGTATAGTAGGTCATGGACTATCCAACTTTGAAGAGGGAGCTCAGATAACAGCCAACACCTTGATTTCTTCATTGTCTGTGTCTTCTTCACCTATAGCCATTAACTCCTTGTAGGCACACTACAATACAATATTAGCACAATTTGAATGCAATACAATGTGGCACATATCTTGCATTTTCTCTCTGCTTTCCCACCTGCTGGTCTGAGCAGCTTTGATGGCTGGAATGTGTCAAATGTGTCTTTTTTATATTTTTGGATGTGTGGATGTTAGCCTGGCACATCACCTGTTTACCCTGCTATTGACAAAATAGTGTGTTAATACTTCATATTTTATCACTAAGGTCTTCATCAAATTAGGCCACAAGGTTGTTCTCTTACGCCTTGGTAAAAGCTATATAAAGTTAAGTCTGGAGATCATTAGCAAACATGAAGAGTGAGAATGTCTCCATATACCAAACATGGTTGCTACTCCTGGCACCACTGCTCCAGCTCTTCCTGGAGCTTCTTCCTGTCATCTGGCACTGAACTTACAACTACATTCACTTGTTTTTTCACATTGGCCAATTGCTTCATGGCTGCTTTCTTTTGCTCATTGGCATTGGAGGATGTGGTGACAGAAAGGATATCTTTGAAGATGAGTGACATGGTAATGGATGTAAGATGGATAAGAGAAAAGGTATAAGAGAAGAAATTGAGAGAGAGGGGATAAGTAAGGACTTAGAAATTATCTGAATATGTTTATTGTTTAGACTTCAAGGTCAACCCTTACCTAAGTCATATAACTGACTGGGAACATTCAGTATCAAAGCACTTCTTGGATGTAGAAGCTCATGGTTCTTTATATTAACAGGTCATTGATTCCCTTGCATCAAAGCACACCCCAGTCTATCCACAAGTCTTGTTTAAGGTTATCATTATTTCCCCTGTTCACTCAAATGCGGTCCAGATTTTTTTTGTAAGTACCAAAGCTATTTTACTATATCTGAAGTACCATAGCTATCTAAGCTTGTTGGTAGGCATTTTCTTTTGTTCACATTCAGATTTACTTGGTAAAAACTTTATCTAAATCTTATCATTTATCTTACATTAATTAGCTTGCCATCAGTAGAGACTTTGGAGTATTAGTTATATAACTTAGGAACATGAACAAATAAAGCCAAAGTATAAGTAAATGCCTGAATGTACCTACCACTGGCTATGCTCGAAAAAGGATTTATGTAATTTGAATATATATTCATGGAGATATATAGTCAATTCAAACTGGCAAGTCATTGACTCAATCTTGTAACTATATATCAAATCTATAAACTCAGCCAATTCTAGTACTTTGTATGACCTTCTTTGGCCTTAATCACTGCTTGGATCCTCCTAGGGATGTTTTTAATTAAATTATGACACACCTCTGAATCTATATTTTCCATACTTCTGCCTCTCTATCCCAAATCTCTCATACTCCTTTGGCATGTCTTGAATACTTGGCAAGCTTCTTTTTGATATGATGCCAAAGGTATTCAATAGAATTAAGATCTGGAGATTGTGGAGGCCAATCCAGGACATTGATATGATTGTCTTCCATCCAATTTTTGGTCTTTTTGGAGATATATTTGGGGTCATTGTCCTGTTAAAAGATCATATCCTCCAGAGAAATTCTAGATTTCTCCAAGCTAGAAAGCAAGTTTTCCTTCAAAATATCCACATATTGGTTGGCATCTATCCTCTCCTCAACCTCTGCAAGGTCCCCAACACCTTCCCAACCCATATACTCCCATATTATAATATTTCCTCCAAATTTCACTATTCTCTGAACCTCTCTATTAATAAGGCCCTCACCTGCCTGTTTCCATATGCATTTCATCCCATTTGACTATATCCTATTGATTTTGGTCTCATCTGACCAAATAACCCTCTTCCAGTCCTCAATAGTCCATTCCTGGTACTTTAGAGCAAAGGCTAAATGCTTCTTCTTGATTTTTATAGCAAGAAGAGTTTTTTTTTTTTTATAGCCTTGAATGAATGTTTTTAAGGACTCTTCTCACTGTTGGTGAGAAGACTGGACTAGGAATGATGGAATTGATATGGTGGGTAGCCTTGACAACATTGGCAGCTTTGTCTATAGTGATTTGAGTAATAATAGCATGCTGAGAAGTGGCTGAAAGCTTGGAGGGACAGCTAGAAAGAGGCATAGGTCTGTTGGAAAGGAGATCCCTGAGTATTTTAGAGACAGTAGACTGGCTAACACCTAGTTTGCAGGCAATATACAGTGACTCACAAAATTGTCCCAATGTTTTGCACATTTTGATTGTTTATGGAATATATCTAGAACACAAACAGATATAAACAAAGTGTTGGTGTATGAATGGAGCTACCCACCCTGGGC
>JBBPQZ010000308.1:0-18140 GCA_038092795.1 Boletus rubissimus
CCATCAGTCGAACCCATTTCAATTACTCCAGTCCATATACACTTATAGAGGATTGGCGAACAAACCACGTACTGTCCACACTAAGTTTATCACTGAATTCCTCTAGTAGATCTAGATACTGAATTCATCTAGGAGATATTTATCCCTAGCTTATAGTGTAACATCCGTGGATAGGTAAGGCATAAGTCTGGGGAACTTTGTTTTAGTTCCATTGCATTTGCCTACAAAGAAGACACCGAGGCGAAGAAAAGGAATAAAGTCTGTGGGGCGTGCTAGGATCCGTCGTATCAGAGGGCCTAGCACCGATGGTAGTACATGGATTGAGATGAGTCGAAAGAGAAGTACAAAGAAAAGGAAAAGTTGTAACATTACCCCCTTTGTAGAGTCAAGACCACGGCGTAGACAAGGACAATCCAGCCATGAGAGCGCACAGCAGCTCAACCATGGGGGAGTCAGTAGAGAATGGGGCTGCCAACTGGGGAGCCCGTGATGTTACCGTAACCGGTGTCATCGATATAATCTTCCTCGTCAAAGTAGTTTCTGTCGACGAGGGGAGAGGGAGAGCGGCGTCGAGGAAATCGACGAAGGACGGGGGAGGAGTGACGAGGGACGGGGGGTGTTCCCTGTTGGCGAGAGGAAGTGGTTCCTCGACGGGAACGACGACGTCCAGAGGAGGAAGACGAGGAGGAGGAGGATTGTTGCCTCGGAGGAGGAACACGACGAGGTGGTGGGGAGGTGGTGCGACGACGAAGGGGGCAGCGGGCGAGGATGTGCCCAGGGGCCCAGCGGAGGCAGGTCGTGTATTGGTGCACGGGGCAGTCACGTTGGAAGTGACCGATACGGCCACAGGAATAGCATTGTTCCCCAGCTCGGGGATGCGAGTCCAGGAGGGGGAGGCGACTGTCGGCGCCGGTCCAGGCGCTTTCGATCCTTTGCATGAGACGGTCCTCGTCGGATCTGAGAGGGGTGGAAGATGCAGAGGGGGTGGTTGGCGTGGTGGGAATCGTGAGGGCTTGCGAAACTGTGACAGGTTCAGCAGGGGGAGGTCTTTTGACCTCGGTAAGGGAGACTGTGGGGTTCGCACGTTGACAAGTGCGGCGGTGCTCTACAGCAAGCGCCTCATATAATTCGCAGGTGAGGGGACGAGTTTGGGTGGCCATAGCCAGAAGGTAGCGGCGCATGTCACGCAGGAGCGTGAGCATGCCGAGTTGGTGAAGCGCGACCAGCAGGCGAGACTGAGCCTGCATGGCGTCTTGGTAGATAAATTGGGCCACGTAGGACCAGTTGGCGTCCATGGTGGGGGTGTGAGCGAGGGCGATGATATTTAGGTTCGCCAGGTAGGCGCTGTAGAGGGCATACAAAGGGGATGCTGAGTCGAGGTAACAGTCCAAGGTGGTCATGAGACCAGGGTCGGTGATGAGCTCGGTGAGCTCGCGAATCTCGAAGATGGTAGGGGGACCATCCAAGAGGCAGTACGCGGTGGTCAGGACATCTACAGAGAGAGGGGCTTGTTCAGTATCATCTGTAGGGCTATCTGTACGGTCCATAGGAGGAGTAGGAGGACGTTGTGTAGCAACGTCAACGTGGGTAAGACTATCATGGAGAACAAGTGGGGAAGTAGGTACAAAAGAAGGAGAAGAGGGAATTGGAGGAGACGACGTATCATGCTCCTCGGGGAACAAGATTTGGTTCTTGTGAGGGGGAGATGGAATGGCGAGAGGCGAGGCGAAACCAGGGGGGACTTGGTAGCGTTCGTATATCTGGGCGATGGTAAGGGTCAAGTGGGGAATTTTGTCAGTGGGGGTGAAGTTGATGGCCATGTTAGTTCTTGGAGGAAGAAGAGAAGACGGAGGGGAACAGGGTTTTATATGCTTTGAGGGCGGAGTCCACATTTGTGAGGTGTCTCTCTGGAATCCAGGAGTCTTCTTCGGTCGAGTACCCTTTCCAACGGATCAGGAAGGAACGTCTTCCGCTTGATCCCTTGTGTTTGATGATCTTTTCGATTTCATATTCTTCTTCGCTGTCTATTAAGTCAGAAGGGGGCGCAGGGTAGTTAGCCCCATGAGTATCGTTCTCGCGATATGGCGAGAGAAGAGATGCGTGGAATACCGGGTGAATCTTCCACGCCTTGGGAAGGTGTAGTTGATACGTGATCGGGGATAATACCTTTGTGACAGTAAAGGGACCTTCTCGTTTGGAGGCGAACTTGGGATTTGCAACGGAACGTTTCAGGTTCCATGCCTCGAGCCAAACCCTATCTCCTAGGGCGAAGGGTTTGAAGTGTTGTCTAGTTCGGGCTGACATGGTTTGACGTGCTAGCTCGTGGAAGGCGAGAGCCTTGTCTCGGGCAGCTGAAAGAGTCTTCAGACGGTCCTCTACTGCGGGGAGATTCGAATTGGCAATGATCGGAGGCAATGCATGGGGTTCATATCCCATCATCAGGAAGAAGGGTGATTTGCCGGTGATGGAGTGGGGGCGGTGATTGTGTGCAAATTCGGCGTGGGAGATCGAATCTGCCCATGACCCTGGGTTAGATCCGCAGTAGATGCAGAGGTAAGTTTCGATTTCTTGATTTACCCGCTCTGTCTCTCCATCAGTTTGCGGGTGGTAAGCTGTGGAGAGGGACAAGTCGTATCGCAGTAGTTTTCCCAGTTCATGTGCAAACGAACTCGCGAACTGGGGTCCTCGGTCGGAGATGATCTTGTCGTAGAGGCCAAAGCGGAGGAAGATTTTGTGGAAAAAGAGGGCAGCAACTCCCTCGGTGGTGATAGATTTCTTAGTAGGGCATAAAATTACCCCCTTTGTAAGCCCGTGGTCGACCACGACCAAGAGCAAGTCAAAACCAGAGGAGACCGGGAGGTCGGTGATCAGATCACAGGAGATCTGCTGGAACGGGCGGGATGCAGTAGATTTGATCGGAGTGAGCGGGGGAACAGACGGGTGTGTATTGGATTTGGCCTGTTGACAGGTGGCGCAACCTTCAACATAACGGCGAACGTAGGCAGCAAGGCCCGGCCACCAAAATTCGGCGGCAACGAGCTGGCGAGTCTTGAGAAAACCGGGGTGGCCAGCAGTCTCATGATCGTGGCAACGCTGTAAAATAGAGCGATGAAGGGAATCGTCGGCGGAGACATAAATGCGACCTTGGTAGGTCAGGATACCGGCATCAAGTTGCCAGTCAGCGAGGCGGAAGCGGAACGCAGGAGGGATCTCCTCGTTCATGGACTGGAGGGCCTGACAAACTAGAGTGTCAGATTCAGAGGATTCTTTGATCCGTTCATGAAGAGCGGCGTCAATAGTATTAACGAAGAGGGAGGGCGGAAGAAGAGTTACACCCTCATTGTCAAGATCTGACGCCAGGAGAAGATCCAGCCGTCGAGAAAGGGCATCAGGGCCGGCAAGCTGTGTGCCGGGAACGTGGATCATTTTGAGGTCGAAGTCAGCTAAATCAATTAGCCAACAGGCTTGGCGGCGGTTAAGGGTCTGCAGCTGATGGAAATAGGTCAGGTTTTTATGATCCGTGAAAGTTTGAATAGGGAAAGCGGAGCTGTGGAGGTAGTGGCGCCATGCTTTCAAACCGCGGATCACGGCAAGGAGTTCTCTGTCGTAAATGTCATAGTTTCGTTCAGCAGGAGAAAACGACTGAGAAATGTAAGAACAAGGATGCCATTCTCCGTTGGTGTCGGTCTGGAGGAGGATGCCTCCAGAGGCGTATTTCGAGGCGTCCGTGGCGATCGCGAAGGGGGCGGAGAGGTTTGGCATTTGCAACACCGGTTTCTTGAGGAAGAGCACCTTGAGGGTGTCGAAGGCGTGGGCACAGGCGGATGACCAAGACCACGAACTAAGCTTCTTGGTGAGATCTATAAGGGGGCGGGCGATGTTAGAATAATCGGGGATGAATCATCGGTAAAAGTTGGCGAAGCCAAGGAAGGATCTAACATCCTTGACGGTGGAAGGAACTGGCCAGGAGGCAATTCCGTCTAGTTTGACGGGGTCCATGGCGAGTTGCCCAGGTTTGATGATCATGCCGAGGTATTCTACTTCGGTGGCGGTGAACTTGCATTTCTCAAGTTTGAGATGCAAGTCGAGTTCGGTCATGCGTTGAAGAACCCGCTTAGTTCATTCGGTGTGGGTAGCCTCGTCAGGAGAGGCGATGAGGAGGTCGTCCATGTAGATGACAAGCCACCCTTCGGCAATCATGTCTCGGAAGGAATCGTTCATGAACCTCTGAAATGTAGCGGGTGAGTTACAGAGGCCGAAGAACATTACTGTGGGTTCGAAAAGCCCCTTATGGGTGATAAAGGCGGCCTTCCATTGGTGTCCGTCTTTGATTCAGACATTGTTGTATCCCCAGCGAACGTCGAACTTGGTAAAAACTTTGGCATCGCGGAGTTTATCGACGAGATCGGATACGAGAGGCAGAGGGTAGGCGTCACGAACGGTATGTTTGTTGACGTAGCGATAGTCTTGGCAGGGGTGGAGGCCGCCATCCTTCTTTTTGACGAAGAAGAAGGGCGAAGCTTGTGGGGACTTCGAGGGGCGGATCTTGCCGCAATCTAGATTTTCCTGTAAAAAGGACTCGGTGGCGGTGCGTTCCTCTGGTGAAAGAGGATAGAGTTTCCCGATCTTCGGGGTGAATGATTCTTTGAGGTTAATCTCGTGGTCGTAAGGCCGCGAGGGTGGAACATGATCAGTGGCTTCCTTTGAAAAGACGGAAGCATACTCAGAGTATTCTGCCGGGAGAACTGGTTTAGGTTTCTCCTTCTCGGCAGCCATGGCAAGTTCGGTAGCCTGGGTAAGGCGTCCGATGACCGGGGACCCTTTCGGGATATATCGAGATCCACTCTTGATAATGTGGAACATGATGCGAATGTCGTTGTCGTGCTGACAGTGGGCAGAGGGATCTCTCCATTCGTTATACTTGAACAAATGAGAGTGGGTTACGGAGTCGACATGGATATGTCGAGGAGCGCAGGGTGGAGGTTTCCAAAATTTGGATGAGTGACGGTCATAATCCATCGAATGCAAAGCGTAGAGTTCTTTCGATTGGTCGAGACTTTCAGAGAGTGAAAGAGTCCGTTTGGTCCAATCGATGACAGGGTTGGTTTCTTTCAACCAAGGGAGTCCGAGGAGGACATTGTCACGCCCGAGGGACATGACCATGAAGTTGACTTGACGTGCTATTCCCTCAATATTGAGGAACAGCGAGCAGGAATACCGGATAGCACCTTTCTTGTTAAGGGAGTTGTCGGCGTTCCGGGCGTAGATAGGTTTGTCGAGCTTCATGAGAGGAAGCTTGTGTTTATGGGCGAAGTCCCAGTCGATACAGGAGATGTTGGCTCCACTATCGATGAGGGCATGGGTGTCGATGGCTTTGAGTGTGTGCGAGGGTATGATTACTTGAATGGGGATTTGCATTGCCTTGGTAGTAGACGTTACAAGTACAGGTGCACACACAGGAGAAGAAGAGGAGACTCGCATCGAAGAAGTTCCCCTATTCAAAAATCCATCTTCTTGAATCTAACCTTCCTGACCACTGGGACGTCTTCATCGTCATCCTGACCGATCGCCTTTATGACCAGTTTGGCAGCTGTAGGAAAAGTGGGGCAGGCAGGGCCGGAGTGGCCGGGTTTACAGCATCTGAAACAGAGTTTCTTCTCAATACAATGCTTCCTTTCTTCCGGGGTCATCTTGGGGATACGAATTACGTCGACGTCCATGGCGTCGGGGTCCTTGGTGGGGGTGCGAGCGGTGGAGGAAAAGTTCTGATGGGGTTGGTACGACGGATGGGAGTATTGGCGCGATAGCTCAGCTGCACGATCCCACTGGGTCTGAAAGTGAACTGCTTTTGCATACCATACCTCGATAGACAAGGGAACCTTTTCCATGGACATAATTTTTCTCATGAGGGCGGGGGGAAGTCCGGAAGCGAAGTAAGAGATCAGGATGTTGTCGTCCTGGACCTAAGACGTAGCAACTTTGTTCTTGAACTCGGCTATATAGGAGTTCAATGAGGGGTTGTAAGCGCCGTTCTTACCGATGAGAACACGCTTGGTGGTGAGCCAGGTGATTGCATTGTTGACCGTGTCATGGTGTTCGAACGCGGTCTTGAAGGCTTTAACGAAGTTTTCCCAGGTGCCGATAGCCGCGATGCCACTGGTGATAGTGGACATCCGATAGGTGTTTGCCCAGGTGAGGGCGGGTCCTTTAGTCATGAAAGACAGGGCGAAGGCGACCTTCTTAGGGTCAGTGTCGTAAGTGGCTACATTCACCGTGAGATAGAATAACACGGTGTTTAACCAGGGTACGGCTTTGTTGTAGGAGCCATCAAAGATCTCGGGGGTGCCGAGGTGGAGCTCAGTGGCGCGGGAGGACATTATCGGCGAGGACGGAGGTAGGGATGAAAGAGGGGGAGGATGAACAGGAGCACTAGTAATAGCGCTAGCGATAGAAGGAGCGGCACGAGGTGGACCGGAGTGGGTAGAACGTGTAGGAGTAGGAGAGGTGGGAGAGGTCATTGGTTCGGATGGGATGGAGAGGCTACGGAAGAGGGCAGTAGCTAGGTTCCGGTCTCGTTGTTCTGCTGTCTGGTGGTGGAGAGTTCGCTTGATCTGAGCGGTGAGTTCGTCTGGTTCCTGATCCTCTAAGTGAGAAGATTCGTCCGATTCCTCCGGGGAAGATGGTTCAGCAGGTGCGGGACGATAGAGTCCCCACGTAGGGTGGTTACGCTGAGGGTGAATGGTGGAGGCTTACGCGGTGGTAGCTTCAACTAGAGAGTTTAGACCTTTTATTACGACTACCCAGGGTAGGAGTAATCATAGAGGCCTTCGATAAACAAGGAGTCGGATTGGGGACCGACGACGCAGTGGTTCTAACGTGGGGATTTCTCCGTTAGCAAGAGTTGAGGGAATTTCTCGAAGATATCAGTAAGTGAGAGCGAACCGATCAAGGTAAGTCGGGTTGAGGGCCGACGTGCAGTACTTCCGTTGTGGGGATTCCTCCAACGGTGAATAAGGTATCAGCAAGACAAAGGTCAAGCTGATCGAGGAAGTGATCTAGGGGTTACCTAACCGTGGGGCGAGTAAAACGAGAGAAGCAAGTAGATTGCTAGGCAACGAGATACAAGGTAGCTTGAAGGAGGTCTAAACTAGTGATTTAGGTGATACTCGAGTCGTTTATATACGCAGTCTCCTCGCGCACGGACCTAAGTAAGAAATGCGAGGAGAACTAGAAAAGAAAGGGTTATGCATTACGGATCAAAAGAAGATGCATAACGGAATGGAAGGAAGCCCGAAAAGGAAGGACACATAATGATGAAGAGCAGAACACGCGGCCATCGCATCGCGGGAGAATCAACAAGACAAATATGGTAAGAGGAGGCGCCACGGGTACGGAGGCAGTCGGAGAAGCCCGAGGCGAAGAAAAGGAATAAAGTCTGTGGGGCGTGCTAGGATCCGTCATATCAGAGGGCCTAGCACCAATGGTAGTACATGGATTGAGACGAGTCGAAAGAGAAGTACGAAGAAAAGGAAAAGTTGTAACATCCACCCCGTCCTTCTCAACAGCGCCAACAGGTTGTCTGAGATTATGACCAGGGAGCTTACGTCCCGGTCCCCGAATATTCTCAGGCGCATGTGGCGCAACAATTTGTTTCCCGTCCCCTCCCCATTTCCCTAGTTATGGCACCGGTAGTAGCAACGGCTGCCCAACAGTTTGTCTCAGATGAAGCCGAGGCTTATTATAGGGACAAGTTTGAAGTCGAGGCTAAGCAACGAGTGGCCAAGGCTTTAAAAGGACACAGCACGTAGGAGTAGAGGGTTCCTCCGTGCATGGACCTAATTCTGTTTCTTCTTCTTCTTTTACGTCTTGTTCTGAATCCAATTTTCCCATTTCCGATTTATCTTCTGTATTACGTAGTTTGTCTGTTCATTCCGTAAGAGTGTCTCAATTGAGCGTGGCACTGGAATTAAATAATAGTGTGCTTAATTCTCTCCAAAAACAACAAAAAATTAGTTCTATTTATAAACCCCTCTCGTGTGTCATGACTTCCCAGCAATGCACAACGACATTGTCATTCGGCAGAGAGTTCTCACTTGAGACTGTCATACATTGCCAGCGGGATGGTCAATGGGAATGTCACCGGTTCGGAGCTCTCCTGAACTCTGGTGCTACCCATACTTTTATTGATCAGGACTACGTAATTCGTCATGGCATTCCATTCTTTACCCTCGATAACCCGATTAAGATACATAACGCTGATGGATCAGAAGGCGCTATTGGCCAAATCCAGCATGCGGTAACCTTGATCGTGGAAATCACTGGACATTTTGAAACTATAGACACTTATATATCTAAATTAGGAACACATCGCATGATCATCGGGTATGATTGGCTTTTCCGCCATAATCCCAAGGTCAACTGGGTGCATAAGACCATTTCATTTCCACGCTGCACTCAGTATTGCAAAATTATGGGTTCCGGACCTCCTGCTTCTAATTATTTCGAACCTAGTCCTTCTTTTTTACGTACTATCGAGGAAGGACTCAAAGATCAAGTTCCCGAGGTGTATCATGAGTTCCTTGAAGTTTTCTCGGAATAGGAATCAACCAGAATGCTGTTACAGAAGTCTTGGGATCATGCTGTAGATCTCAAGCTGGACTTCATTCCGAAGAAGGGTCGAGTAATTCCCCTATTGGATATCGAAATGGATGAAGTTTGCGCATTCATCGACAAGGAGCTCAAGAAAGGCTATATCGCTCCTTCCAAATCGCCTCAGACGTCTCCCGTCTTCTTTATTCCAAAAAAGGATGGTGGAAAAAGGATGGTCATCAATTATCGTTACCTCAATGAGGGTACCATCAAGAATTCTTATCCGCTTCCTTTGATCCCACAGCTCATTGATCGGCTGAAAAATGCTGACATGTTCATGGCCCTTGATTTACGTTGGGGCTATAACAATGTGCGGATCAAGGAAGGCGACGAATGGAAAGGTGCCTTCATTACCCCAATTGGTGCTTATGAACCCATGGTAATGTATTTTGGCATAACTAATTCTCCCCCCACTTTTCAACAAATGATGGATGACATTTTTAATGATATGTATGCTGTAGTAATTATTTACATCGATGACTGTATGATATTTACGTCGAAGAAGACTAGAGAAGAGCATGAGGAGGTTGTAAAAGAGGTTCTATGTCGTTTACGTGATAATGACCTTTATGTCAAACCCTCCAAGTGCCATTTCTTGAAGGATAAAGTGGACTTTCTCGGTATGGTCGTATCTAAAAAGGGGGTGGAAATGCAGGAAAAGAAAGTCACTGGAGTTATGGACTGGCCGGTTCCTACTCGGTTAAAGCAGCTCCAAGGTTTCCTAGGTCTTTGTAATTATTATAGGTGCTTCATTTCGGGCTTTGCTGAAATCGCACGCCCCTTGAATGATCTTACCAAAAAAGACGTTCCATTCACATGGGGATCCGATCAACAAGCAGCATTCGATGCCCTCAAACAGAAATTCACTACCACCCCGCTTCTCACTTATTCAAATTGAGATCAAGAAGTCAGGGTCGAAACAGACACCTTGGATATCACTACCGGAGCTGTGCTCTCAACCTTATGTAATGATGGTAACTGGCATCCTATCGTCTTTATCTCCCACTCTTTTGATAGCGCAGAGTACAATTACCCTATTTATGATAAAGAACTTCTTGCAGTTATTCGGGCGCTGGAAGAATGGTGTCACTATCTTATTGGTGATGAAAGATTCAAGATCTGGACTGATCACAAAAACTTGGAGTATTGGAAGAAACTGCAGACTCTCAGCAGTCGGCAGGCCTGTTGGCATGCTGTTCTTCAGGAATTTAATTATGTCTTTGTTTATAAACCGGGTTCTTCTAATGGCTGGGCCGATGCACTCTCATGTCGTCTGGACCATGGTGAGGCAGTGCAGGATCATAATGCCAATATCATGGTCCTGCCTCCCACCATTTTCATTAATTTGGTTTTCCTATCTTCGGACTTTCTTTCAGAGTTGGAATCGGAGTCTGCCTCTCTGGGGGTGGATGCCGTGAATGACTTCCTTTTTGACGCTTCTATGAACATTTTCAAAAATAACAAAAACAAAGTTTTCGTACCTCCATCTTTACGTACTCGTCTCCTTACCTTATGCCACGATTCTCCCATCGCCGGTCATGGCGGACATTCTAAAACTATACATACTCTTACTCGATACTTTTCATGGCCTGGCGTCACTAAAGACATTAAAACTTATGTAGATAGCTGCCAAGTGTGCGCCCTCACGAAGGGAAAGTCAAAAGCACCGGCAGGAAAACTCCTTCCTTTACCTGTGGCCAAGAAACCATGGGAAGATCTTTCGGTCGACTTCATCACGGGTTTACCTGAATCACATTCATTTACAGCTATTTGCGTGGTAGTGGATCACTTCTCCAAAGAAGTTGTATTTATTCCCACTTACGATATTTGTTCTTCTTTGGACCTTGCAAAATTATTTAGAGATCATGTTTGGTGTATTCACGGACTCCCTTCCACACTGGTTTCCGATTGTGGTTCCCAATTCGTATCCGCTTTTACCAAGGATCTATGCAAACTCCTCAGTATCTCTCAAAAGATTTCCACGGCTTATCATCCGCAAACTGATGGCCAAACGGAGCGTGTTAATCAAGATCTCGAACAATATCTCCACGCTTACATAGGAAAGAAGCAACATGAATGGGCTGACTGGCTCAAAATGGCCCAATTCTCCCATAACAATACCGTCACCACTGCTACCGGTTCTATCCCTTTTAACGTCACTCAAAATTACACCCCTTGCATGGGTTTTGAAGGGAGATTAACTGGATTTGCAGGAGAAATGGGCTATTCTCACAAGGAGATAGAAGCAGCGCTTGAAGATACGCGAGATCGCATAATCGCTTCTGCGGAGAAAAGTCATTCTGAAGCCCTGGAGTATTCTATTGGTCAGCAGGTCTGGCTATCCACCGACAAACTTAAACTTCCTTATACGGCAAAGAAATTAACTCAAAAATGGATTGGACCCTATGCTATCACCGCGGTCCTTCCTAATGCCATCATGCTTAAACTCCCCAATGCCATCCGCATTCATCCCACCGTCAACATCTCTTGCGTTAAACCATATTGGGAAACCTTACCAGGACAGCCCAAAGTCCGACCCGATGCAATTGAAGTTGACCAGGAAGGGGAAGAACAATTCGAGGTAGATTATATTGCCTCATCGCATCTCAAAAATAGGAAGTTGGAGTATTTGGTACATTGGAAAGGTTATGACAAAACCGATCGCACATGGAAATCCACTGATATCATTAACACTGCCCCTCTGGCAGTTGCCGATTTCCACAAGTCTAACTCTTCCGCTCCACGAAAACTCTGTGGACTTACGGCTTCTTCCTTTGCCTCTCTTTTTTCTCCTTTCGAGAACTTTACAGTCACGGACCATACCACGACTTGCCTGGAATTTGAGTCATAAAAAAGGGGGTAGTGTTATAATATGAACATTTTCAAACTTTTTTTGGACTTGTACTCTTTTCTTTTCCAGTCACATGATCTGTGCACGTGACCATGGTAACCCTCACATGACCAGGTCTAGAACCAATGACGTCATACCATGAGGTGACTGCATGTTTTTAATTTCTGCTCTTCTCACACAGCCCCATTCATTTCCATTATTATGTTCCCATGATCGTGAGACCACTTAGTCTATTTATAGTAGTTCATCTCATGCATAGCATGGTCTGTGCGTGCGCCTATATAGTATATAAGGTAGTACTTTGCGACTGGTATCCCCCAGTCTAATCCACTTTGTTCACTGCGATAGTCATTGCCTTGGTCCTCTGGCCATTGTAGACTGTGTTGTTCGGAAAGGACCCACATATCCTCTTCATTGAGCCAGGAGCCATGTACTCTGCAAGCATCGTCCGAGCCTTGTGGAAGTGATCAGACACTTCGGCAGTAGTTCATAACATCTTTCCCACCCATTCTCATATATGTAGTGATAAAACTTGTAGTTACACAGAAATTCTTTATATTTCATTTCTACCCTACACACTTGCCAAGTAGCTACCATTCCCACAATCACATGACCATGTACTACCCCTAAATGAGTCAACATGAGTCACAGTGAACATTAACATTCATGACTACCAAAAAGTATACTAGATTCAGCTTGGCTTAGCATGAGTCAGCATGAGTCAGCATGAGTCAGTGCCAAGCCTACCAAGTTAGAGCTCATCCAATCAAAATGAGCCATCTGTAATCCTTTTGGCAATTGACAGCTAATTACTCAGCATTCTCTTGGCATTTGTAAGTGATTTGTAAGCTAGCATAGCCTAGCACAGCCACTGTAAATATCTATATAAGGAGAGTCTTTCAGGCCACAAAAAGCAGATTCTTATCCACAGAGATTTGATCTCACAGAGAAGTTCTCTCTTACAAAGACTTTCTCACTCTATTCAGGAGTTCCCTCCACAGGTAACCCACAGAAGGCCTAGTGCAGGACAATTCCATAGCTTTAGTACTACTAGATAGTTTATTAGGAGCAAAAGACTTGTATCCAAGAAAGAATAAGTGAAATAGAACACCTTTAAGGAGAAAATGTTATGAACTACCGCCGAAGCGTCTGATCACTTCCACAAGGCTTGGACAAATGCTCGCAGAGTACATGACTCCTGGCTCAATGAAGAGGGTATGGGGGTCTTTTCTGAACAACACAGGCTACAATGGCCAGAAGACCAAGGCAATGCCTATAGTGGTGAACAAAGTGGATTAGACTGGGGTTTCCAGTCGCAGAGTGCTAGTTTATATACTGTATAGGCGCGCGCACAGACCATGCTATGTGTGGGATGAACTACCATAAATAGACTAAGTGGTCTCACGAGTGTGAGAAAGGAACAACGGAAATTAAAGGGGCTGTGTGAGAAGAGTGGAAATTAAAAGGGCGAGGTCACCTCATGGTATGACGTCATTGGTTCTAGACCTGGTCATGTGAGGGTTACCACGGTCATGTGCACAGATCATGTGACTGAAAAAGAAAAGATGACAAAGGATAAAAAGTTTGAAAATGTTCGTATTATAACACTACCCCCTTTTTATGACTCGAATTCCAGGCAAGTCGTGGTTGGTTCTGTGACTGTAAAGTTCTCGAAGGGAGAAAAGAGAGAAGCGAAGGAGGATGCCGTAAGTCCGCGGAGTTTGCGAGGAGCGGAGGGATTTGACTTGTGGAAATCAGCGACTACTAGAGGAGCAGTGTTAATGATGTCTGCTGATTCCCATGTGCGATCTGTTTCATCATATCCTCTCCAATGTACCAGATACTCTAACTTCCTATTTTTGAGGCGAGACGAAGCTATGTAGTCCACTTTGAATTGCTCTTCTCCTTCTTGATCAACTTCAATCGCATCGGGTCAAACTTTGGGCTGTCCAGATAACGTTTCCTGATAAGGCTTCACGCGAGAGATGTTGACTGTGGGATAAATGCGTACAGCATTGGGGAGCTTGAGCGTGACAGCATTTGGAAGGATCGCAGTGATAGCATAGGATCCAATCCATTTTTGGGTTAATTTCTTTGCCGTATAAGGAAGTTTGAGTTTGTCGGTAGATAACCAGACTTGCTGGCCAATAGAATACTCCGGGGCATCTGAACAACTTTTCTCCGCAGAAGCGATCATATGATCTCAAGTATTCTTCAGTGCTTCTTCAATCTCCTTGTGTGAACGGCCCATTTCTCCTGCGAATCCAACTAATCTCCCTTCAAAACCCATGCAAGGGGCGTAATTACGTGTGACATTGAAAGGGATAGATCCGGTAGCAGTAGTGACAATATTGTTATGGGAGAATTGGGCCATTTTGAGCCTGTCAGCCCATTCGTGTTGCTTCTTTCCTACGTAAGCACAGAGATATTGCTCGAGATCTCGATTAACACGCTCAGTTTGGCCATCTGTTTGTGGGTGATAGGCCGTGGAAATCTTCTGGGAGATACCGAGGAGTTTACAAAGTTCCTTGGTAAAAGTGGACACGAATTGAGGACCATGATCGGAAACGAGGGTGGAGGGGAGTCCGTGAATACACCATACGTGATCTCTAAATAATTTTGCAAGGTCTGAAGAAGAACAAGTATCGTAAGTGGGAATGAATATAACTTCTTTAGAGAAGCAATCCACTACCATGCAAATAGCCGTGAAAGAATGTGATTCAGGTAATCCCGTAATGAAATCAACCAATAAATCTTCCCATGGTTTCTTGGCCACAGGTAAAGGAAGGAGTTTTCCTGCTGGTGCCTTTGACTTTCCCTTCGTGAGGGCGCACACTTGGCAGCTATCTATATATGTTCGAACGTCTTTAGTGACACCAGGCCACGAGAAATAACGAGTAAGAGTGTGTATAGTTTTAGAATGTCTGCCATGACCGGCGATAGGAGAATCGTGACATAAGGTGAGGAGACGAGTATGTAAAGACGGAAGTACGAAAACTTTGTTTTTGTTATTTTTGAAAATGTTTGTAGAGGCATCGAAAAGGAAGTCATCCACGGCATCCACTCTGAGAGAAGCAGATTCTGATTCCAACTCCGAAAGAAAATCCAAAGAGAGAGAGACCAAATTAATAAAAACAGTGGGAGGCAGGACCGTAATATTGGCGTTATGATCCTGCACAGCCTCACCATGGTCCGGACGATGTAAAAGAGCATCGGCCCAGCCATTCAAAGAACCCGGTTTGTAAACAAATAAATAATTGAATTCCTGGAGCACGGTGTGCCAACGAGCCTGCCGACCGCTAAGCATCTGCGGTTTCTTCCAATACTCCAAGTTTTTATGATCGGTCCAGATCTCGAATCATTCACGACCAATTAGATAATGGCGCCACTCTTCCAGCGCCCAAATCACTGCAAGCAATTCTTTGTCATAAATAGGGTAATTGTGCTCTGTGCTATCAAAGGAGTGGGAGATAAAGGCAATAGGACACCAGTTACCATCATTACATAAGGTTGAGAGCACAGCTCCTGTTGCGATATCCGAGGCGTCGGTTTCGACCCGAACTTCCTGATCCTGATTAGGATAAGCCAGAAGCGGGGCGGTAGTGAATTTCTTTTTGAGGGCTTCGAGCGCCGCTTGTTGACCAGGACCCCATGTGAACGGAACGTCTTTCTTGGTAAGATTGTTCAAGGGGCGTGCGATCTCGGCAAAGCCCAAAATGAAACGCCTATAATAATTACAAAGTCTGAGGAATCCTTGGAGCTGTTTTAGCCAAGTGGGAACTGGCCAATCCATGACTCCAGCGACTTTCTTTTCCTGCATTTCTACCCCCTTTTTAGATACAACCATGCCCAAAAAGTCCACTTTATCCTTCGAGAAGTGACATTTGGAGGGTTTAACATAAAGGTCATTATCGCGTAAGTGACGGAGAACCTCTTTTATGACCTCCTTGTGTTCTTCCCGAGTCTTCTTCGACGTAAATATCATACAATCGTCAATGTAAATAATTACAACAGCATACATATCGTTGAAAATATCGTTCATCATTTGTTGGAATGTGGGGGGAGAATTAGTCATTCCAAAATACATTACCGTTGGTTCGTAAGCTCCAATAGGAGTAACAAAGGCACCCTTCCATTCATTGCCTTCCTTGATCCACACATTGTTGTAACCCCAACGTAAGTCAAGGGCCGTAAACATGTCAGCATTTTTCAGCCGATCAATGAGCTGCAGAATCAAGGGAAGCGGATAGGAATTCTTGACAGTACCCTTGTTAAGGTAACGATAGTCGATGACCATCCGTTTCCCACCGTCCTTTTTGGGAATAAAGAAGATGGGAGAAGTTTGCAGCAACTTGGAAGGAGCAATGTAACCCTTTTTGAGCTCCTTATCTATGAATGCGTGAACTTCATCCATTTCAATGTCCGATAGAGGAATTACTCGACCCTTCTTCGGAATGAAGTCCAGCTTGAAATCTACAGCGTAATCCCAAGGCTTTCGTATCAGCATTCTAGTTGATTCCTGTTCTGAGAAGACCTCGAGGAACTCGTGATAGGTTTCTGGAACCTGTTCTTTTAGTCCTTCTTCAATAGTACGTAAAAAAGCATTGTCTGGATCGAAATAATTAGAAGCAAGAGGGCCAGCACCTATAATTTTGCAATACTGAGTGCAGTGCAGAAATGAAATGGTTTTTTACACCCAGTCGACCTCGGGATTATGGCGGAATAGCCAGTCATACCTGATGATCATGCGATGTGTACCCAATTTAGATATGTAAGCGTCAATTGTTTCGTAATGCCCAGCAATTTCCACGATCAGGGTTACCGCATGCTGGATTTGGCCAATAGCGCCTTCTGATCCATCAGCGTTGTGTATCTTAATCGGGTTATCTAGAATGAAGAAGGGAATGCTGTGACGAATAACATAGTCCTGATCAATGAAAGTATGGGTAGCACCAGAGTCCAGGAGAGCTCCGAACCGGTGACATTCCCATTGACCATCCCGCTGGCAACGTATGACAGTCTCAAGCGAGAATTCTCTGCTGAATGACAATGTCGTTGCTCGATGCTGGGAAGTCATGACACATGAGAGGGGTTTATAAATAGAACTAATTTTTTGTTGTTTTTGGAGAGAATTAAGCACACTATTATTTAGTTCTGGTGCCACGCTCAATTGAGACGCTCTCATGGAAGAAGCAGACAAGGTACATAATACAGAAGATAAATCCGAAATGGGAAAATCAGAATCAGAACAAGACAAGAAATGAGAAGAAAACGGAGATGAAATAGGTCCGTGCACGGAGGAACCCTCTACTCCTACATGCTGTATCCTTTTAAAGCCTCTGCTGTGCATTGCTTGGCTTCGACTTCGAATTTGTCCCTATAGTAAGCCTCGGCTTCATCCGAGACAAACTGTTGGGCGGCCATTGCTACTACCGGTGCCGTAACTGGGGGAATGGAAAGGGGACGGGAGATGACTTGTTGCGCCACTTGCGCCTGGAAATACTCGGGGACCGGGATGTAAGTTCCCTGGTCGTAATCCCACACAACCTGTTGACGCTGCTGGGAAGGACGGGGTGGACAACGATAGGGATTCTTGGGGCAGTCGGGCTTAATATGCCCAGGGAGATTGCACAAGAAACAAGTTCTCATGTCAGGCCTTGTTGGTGCAGCTTGCTGCACACTTATCTCCATGGGAGCGCTGCGACCCGGTTGGGTTCCTACCGCCGTAAACTGCGGATGTTGAGGGGGGGGAGGATGAGAAGGAGGCGGATAAGGATAACGACCCTGAGGCCGTGGGACGAAACGGGAATTAGAGGGGGGACCACACTCTATCGCCATTTGCTCGTAAGCTCGACCGACGGCTCTATAATTTTCTTTGAGCTTATCGATTCTGAACTCTAGTCCAGGATGGTTCATCCAGACCCTTTCATAAATGCGGTAGTCGACCGCCTTTTTGAGGAGTGTATTGGCGTGGTAATCCTCAATATTTGCCTCATTTTGAAGCACCTCGAAACGTTGCAGGAAGAGATCAATCGGGTGACCGTTTTGCCGAAGACCTTCAAGTTTCTGAAGCGACTCATGGGCGAGTACGTCAATTCAGAAATAACTTTTGATCTCCTTTTGGAGCTTGGACCAACTTGGCCAAGCCAAGTCTCCTTTGGTGCCGACAACAACATCCTGCGCGTTCTTGACTTCAGTTTCCTCATCGTTGAGGTACTTCTCCAACGTAAGTTGGGCGAAGCCATCCGCTTTCTTTTCGAACCATGAAAGGACAGCAATGCATCTCAGCTTGTCTGACTTCCACATTTGGGCATCTACCCAAAGACGTAACTTGACCCACCAGAGACGGAAGGTGAATCGATCGCCATCCCATTTATCGGAGTCGGCGATCTTCTTTGTCATGTTGTTCTTTTCTTGGTTTACGTTTAGGGCGGACAGCCTTGCAACGAGATCGTCTAAGTCCACCGAGTTCGACATACTTGATTACGGGACGGAGATAACGGGTGGGGTGGAGATAGGAGCAGAAGTGTTCTACACCGAAGCGTTTGAAAGAGAAGGAGTGACACTCAGTGCGCTGTTTATCGTGGGAAGGCCAATAGACCTTGTGGGTATGGGATCGGGAAGGAATCTTGAAATCGTC
>JBBPQZ010000309.1:0-18140 GCA_038092795.1 Boletus rubissimus
CCATGATGTCCATGGCAGCCTAGTGCCCCATCACGTCACGGGCGTGTTTTACACGACACACTCGCGAACATACTTGCCTTGTGACTTCCAATGACGACGTAGCGGTATGTACCCGCTCTGAGCGATATGAGCGGTCCATACTGTTCGATCCAAGACGCAGACATCAAAAAAGGACTGTGAACGATTGATAATTGTCATAACGAACACGCGGCCGATTTAATGAAAAGAAAGGAGAACGTACTTTTTCTCTGGAAGCCGATGCCCCATGATGGTGTTTGTAGGTGGACTCGGAGGAAATCGATACGACGTCTTTCGGACGGACGTATCACCATAAGATATGCGAGACCGAATGAAGAAAAGGAAGAGGAGAGTACCCCCCGCCACGACGACGCCAAACACGTTCCCATTAAAAGACATTGCAATCGAACCGTTCGGAAGAATCCACACTCAAGAGGTTGGGGGGGAAAGGGGGGAATCGTTGCGCTGGCATCGCCGCAGGGGTTACATATACGTGAGCACTAGTGCAGCATGTTACACCTGAGACGGGGATGGATCTGACCAACGAAAATATTGTAAACAGATTGTTCCATTCCGAAATATGTTCGGCTAATATATCTGCATTTGGAATATGAAAAGGTAGCCCAGTTCAACTTGTTTGCATGTCAGATCCATTCTTGCCTCAGGTGTCAGTACCAAACCCTATGTGGCGTCGACCAAATACATGTAACTGACACGGTGCCAATTTGTAACGATGTGACTAAGTGGCGAGACCATGCGTTGTCACACGATGAGCTCAACTGGTGATTTACACAACAGATTCTGGGATGTTAAGGATAGCCTTTAATGTGAAACCAAATGTGAAATAGATGCTTGAAGATTAGTATAACAATTAGGACAGGCTAATTTTTAATGTCTTAACAGACCACAAAATGTATGCAGAAACTTGAAGTATGTGTGCTGGTATTGTTGTGTCCGAAATGTTGATTTTATCTTGAAGTATGGGTGTAGTTAGAATGCTGGTGGATATTTGAAGTTTGGGTTTCACATTTAGGAGTCTACAATATTTAGAGTTTGTGTGTCAATCATATGGTAGCTAAAACTTGAAGTGTTGGTGAACAATAAAAGCTCTACCCATACTGTATTTGAAGTTTGCACAGCCAATTTAATGTTTGTCTTAACTTGAAATATCATACACATTTTTAATTCTGTGCCCAATCATCACCCAATCATCACCCAGTCACCACCCACTGATTGCTTGGTCATTACCCACATACTAAGAGTTCCATTGACTTAGTACTATCAAGCAATTGCTACTTTCATGCATGGAAACTTCTTCAGTGAGATGTCCAAAGCTTCTACTTGTTGTTGAGAAAGCTCTGCAATCCATGCTCCATCATACATTGCCATTGGTAAACCCATAACTGCAGCCTTTGAGCCCCCTAGATTTCTGGCTGCACATATTCTGCACAAAGGGTGAGAACCTTGAGGTGCAAATATATCATCATTGACCAAGCGTTGGAGGTCAATGAGGTCAAGTTCCTACTCAATGTGATGCTGCCATTCAAGATTCTTGACATATAAGACAGCTTCAACATCATTCTCAATATCACTCTCCTCAGAACTTACCCCATGCTTCCTGAGGATGGTAATGAGATCCTTCAACCATACCCATGCATTGAGGTCATCTTCATATTCTTTAGTCTTCAGTTGAACTAGATGATTGAGCACTACAATCTGTCAGGTATATTTCTATATATATATCCAGTTTTAGCCTAGTTTTAGCTTGTAAATGTAACTTACATTGTGATGGCAAGTAGTCTGGTGGCTCACCTTCAATACAGCATCCCTTTCAGCAATGAGCCAACCCTTCATTTCCAATGGTATCTTCATGACCTCTTTCTTGGTCAGCTTTGATTATGCTTTCCTCTATATAGTCCTAAGCCACTTGTAGCACTCAATGGTAAGTGCTTTGATGTAGCTATCTGGCCACTGGATTGGCCATGCTTGCAACTGACATCTAGTCTGAATCTTTCCAAGAAGGATACCAATGATGACTTCATTCCAGATTGAGGTGGAATCATGCATCAAATTGAAAGATGGTGAGTTGACATCTGGTCCTGGACCATCTTCATACTTATATGTGTATATGTCACAAAGATTGGTAGGACTATTAGATAATGAAGTTATTATTTTGCATGAAGTTGAATTTCTTTTTGAAGAGTTTCTATACTTAGGCATCTACATGGATATACCCCAAGGTATCAGTTATCATACCCACACCCATATCTATAGATATCCATATCTACAACCCATGTGGGTATGTCATACCCATGCAAATGCCTATCTGTACTTCATGCTGCATAATCAAGTCAGCTGCAGCAAATTTCAAGGTATTCCTGCCTTACCAGGAAGAAATTGTACTCTATACTCTTCTCCTGTAGTCTCTGCTCTCTAACCTCTTGGTCTTCCAGATGCTTTTTTTGTGGTGGTGGATAATTTTGGTAAGGTGAAATCTGACAATTAGAGAGGACATTCTTGAAAGCAGCTTCAAAGTCATTCATTATCACATCAATTGATGTCTGATTAAGATGTGGGTGAGATATAGATGTTTTTGGTTCCACAGTAGGAGCATGCAAGGGGTCTGCAGCATTCTGTGAATGTTGTTCATGTCATGTTAGTTTGTACATGTCAAAAGAAGTTCATGTGTATCTTTGCTTCCACTTGGACACCAATAAGATGTGTTTGGCATGAAATTCCCCAACTCCTTTTCAACCTTTTGATCACATTAAGATTTGGTATGACCATCATATTTGACAA
Organism: Boletus rubissimus; assembly: GCA_038092795.1. NCBI lineage: Eukaryota > Fungi > Basidiomycota > Agaricomycetes > Boletales > Boletaceae > Lanmaoa > Lanmaoa rubissima. Next base: position 2,818 of record JBBPQZ010000309.1, read on the forward strand.
CCTGGGGGCTGGCTTAGATCACCTCTGGAGTACTGAATGCTCCAATGCAGGTGACTTGTTGTTGGATTCATCAGCATCAATGTTGGATTGCTTAGCATTAATGTTGGATTGTGGTAGATACATGTAGTGTTTTAAAGTCCAGTTTAGTCTGGTTTTTTTTTTTTTCCTTTTTGGGAAAAACTGGACCATGACTGGTTTTGAGATTTCTGGGGTATCAGTGCAACCACAACTGAAACTGATAGCAACTGGTGACCTATACAAAACTGGTTTGATGCATGGCTAGAACAGAAGAACCCAAGAAATCATATTTCACCAACTTTCCATGGTTAAATTCTCACAAAGCTTAAGGGTCAGCTAGTCTATAGTATGAACCACCTTTTCCTAGATTTTCTTAAATTTTCCACCATTTCTTGGAAGGTATTAACTTATCTTTCCCACCTATTGTTATATACAGTCAACTCTCTTATAACACATACCCCACATAACCTATATGTTACGACTACCCGGGGTAGGAGTAATTGCAAGGGGCCTTCGATGACAAGGAGTTGGGTTGGGAGCTGATGACGCAGTACTTCCGACGTGGGAATTCCTCCGGTGGTGGTATTCAAGGGGATTCCTTGAGAGTATCAACAAGTGGGTAGCGAGTTGATCAAAGAGTCACTTGGGGAGCGATGACGCAGTCTCCTCGTTGTGGGGATTCCTCCAACGATGATGTTCAAGAGTATCGACGAACCGAGAGGTAAGTCGATTGGGGAAGCGATCTAGGGGTTTCCTAACTGCAGGGCGAGTAAGACAAGAGAAGCAAGTAGATTGCTAGGCAACGAGATACAAGGTAACTCGAAGGAGGTCTAAACTAGCGATTGTAGTTGTACTCAAGTTGATTATATACTGAGTCTCCTTGCGCACGGACCATAGTAAGGAATGCGAGGAGGACTATAAAAGAAAGGGTTATGCGTTATGGATCAAAAGAAGATGCATAACGGAATGGAAGGAAACCCAAAAAGGAAGGACGCATAATGATGAAGAGCGGAACACGCAGCTGACACATCACGGGAGAATCATTGAGACAAATAAGGCAAGAGGAAGCACCGCGGGTACGGAGGGAGTCGAAGAAGCCTGAGGCGAAGAAAAGGAATAAAGTCTAGTGGATGTCCTAGGATATGTTGTATCAGAGGACCTAGGATGGATGGTAGTATATGGATTGAGCAGAGGTGAAAGAAAAGTATGAAGAAAAGGAAAAGTTGTAACATTACCCCCTTTGTAGAGTCAAGACCATGGCATAGACAAAGACAATTTAGCCATGAGAGCGCGCAGCAGCTCAACCATGGTGGAGTTAATAGAGAACGGGGCCGCCAACCGGGGAGCCCGTGATGTTACTGTAACCAGTGTCATCAATGCAGTCTTCCTCGTTGGAGTAGTTACGATTGACGAGGGGGGAAGGAGATCGACAATGTGGGAAACGTTGGAGGACAGGAGTGGAGTGACGAGGGATAGGAGGGGCGCCCTGTCTGTGAAAGGAACCAGTTCCTCGACGGGAACAGTGTTGTCCAGACGAGGACGAGGAGGTGGACAGCGTCGATGAGGATGAGGAGGATTATTGCCTTGGAGGTGGCATGCGACATGGTGGTGGAGAAGCAGTGCAATGACGGAGGGGGCAGTGAGCGAGAATGTGTCCGGGGGCCCACTGGAGACACGTTGCATATTGGTGCACGGGGCAGTCGTGCTGGAAATGGCCGATTTGGCCGCATGCAAAGCATTGTTCCCTGGTGTGGGGGTGTGAATCTGGGAGTGGGAGGCAACCGTCAGTGCCAGTCCATGCACTTTCGATGCGTTGCATAAGACAATCTTCCTTGGACTTGAGGGGGGTAGAGGAAGTGAAGGGGGTGGTTGGCGTGGTATGGGACTGGACGGTGGGAGGTTCGACCGGAGGAGGTTTTTTGACCTTGGCTAAGGAGATGGTTGGGTTCACACGTTGGCGGGTGTTATGAACTACTGCTGAAGCATCTGATCACTTCCACAAGGCTTGGACAATGTTCACAGGATACATGACTCCTGGCTCAAGAAGATGAGGGTATGTGGGTCCTTTCTGTCCAACACAGTCTACAATGGCCAGAGGACCAAGGCAATGACTATAGTGGTGAACAAAGTGGATTAGACTGGGGATTCCAGTCACAAAGTGTTACTTTATATATGTTACAGGCATGCACATAGACCATGCTATGCATGGGATGAAGTACCATAAATAGACTAAGTGGTCTTACAATCATGAGAGAGAGATAATGGAAATGAAAGGGGCTGTGTGAGAAGAGCGGAAATTAAAAGGATGAGGTCACCTCGTGTTATGATGTCATTGATTCTAGATCTGGTCATGTGAGGGTTACCATGGTTACGTGCACAGATCACGTGACTGGAAAAGGAAAGAGTACAAGTCCAAAAAGTTTGAAAATGTTTGTATTATAACAGCGGGTGCAACGGTGTTCTACAGCCAGCGCCTCGTAGAGTTCTCTGGTGAGGGGACGAGTTTGGGTGGCCATGGCCAGGAGGTATCGCCACATGTCACATAGCAGTGTGAGCATGCCGAGCTGGTGAAGAGCGACTAGCAGGCGGGACTGTGCCTGCATGGCATCTTGATATATAAACTGGGCGACATAGGACCAATTAGCATCGGTGGTGGGAGCATGGGCGAGGGCGATGATGTTTAAGTTGGCCAGATAGGCGCTGTATAAGGCATAAAGGGGGGATGCTGAGTTGAGGTAGCAGTCCAGGGTGGTCGCTAGACCGGGGTTGGTGATGAGCTCTGTGAGCTCATGAATCTCAAAGATGGTGGGGGGACCATCACTGAGGCAGTACGCAGTGGTTGGGACATCTACAGAGAGAGGGGCTTGTTCAGTATCATAAGTAGTGCTGTCTGCACGGTCCACAGGAGGAGTAGGAGGGTGTTGTGCAGCAGTGTCAGGGCTGGTAACACTATTGTAGGGAACAAGTGGGGAAGAATGTTCAAAAGAAGGAGAAGGGGGAATTGAAGGAGAGGACACATCACGGTCTTCCGGGAACAGAGTCTGATTTTTATGGGGTGGCGATGGAATGGCAAGGGGTGAGGCGTAGCTGGGAGGTACTTGGTAGCGTTCATAGATCTAGGAGATAGTGAGAGTCAAGTGGAGAATGTCTATGGTGGGTGTTATGACTATCCAGGGTAGGAGTAATCGCAAGGGGCCTTTGATGTCAAGGAGTCGGGTTGAGAGCCGACAACGCAGTAGTTCTGACATGGGGATTCCTCCGTCAGCAAGGGTCGAGGGGATTCCTCGAAGTTATCAGTAAGCGGGGAGCGAACCGATCAAAGGAGTTGGGTTGAAGGCCGACGACACAAAAGTCAGGTTGGGAGCTGATGCACAGTACTTCTGTTGTGGGGATTCCTCCAACGGTGGATAAGGTATCGGCGAATCTAAGGATAAGCCAATCAAGGAGCGATCTAGGGGTTTCCTAATCGTGGAGCGAGTAAGATGAGAGAAGCAAGTAGATTGCTAGGCGACAAGGTACAAGGTAGCTCGAAGGAGGTCTAAACTAGCGATCTAGGTGGTACTCGAGTCACTTATATACGTAGTCTCCTCGCGCATGGACCATAGTAAGAAATGCAAGGAGAACTATAAAAGAAAGGGTTATGCGTTACGGATCAAAAGAAGATACATAACAGAAGAGAAGGAAGCCCAGAAAGGAAGGATGGGTAATGATGAAAAGCAGAACACGCGGCCAACGTATCACGGGAGAATCAACGAGACAAATAAGGCAAGAGGATGCGCCACAGGTATGGAGGCAATCGAAGAAGCCCTAGGCAGAGAAAAGGAATAAAGTCTGTGGGTCGTGCTAGGATGCGTTGGATGAGGGGGCCTAGCACCGATGGTAGTACATGAATAGAGCAGAGGCGAAAGAGAAGTACGAAGAAAAGGAAAAGTTGTAACATTACCCCCTTTGTAGAGTCAAGACCATGGCGTAGACAAAGATAATCTGGCCATGAGAGCGCACAGCAGCTCGACTATGGGGGAATCAATAGAGAATGGGGCTGCCAACCGGGAAGCCTGTGATGTTACCATAACCGGTATCATCGATACAGTCTTTCTCGTCGGAGTAGTTTCGATCAATGAGGGGAGAAGGGGATCGTTGACGCGGAAAGCGTCGGAGGACGGGGGTTGAATGCCGAGGGACGGGAGGTGTGCCCTGTCGGCGAGAGGAATTGGTTCCGCGACGGGAACGACGACGTCCTATGGAGGATGAGGAGGAGGAGGTCTGGGTGGACGAGGATGAGGACGATTGCTGCCTAGGAGGGGGGACGCGGTGAGGTGGAGGAGAGGCGGTGCGATGTTGGAGGGGGCAGTGAGCAAGGATATGTCTGGGGGCCCACCAAAGACAGGTGGCACATTGGTGTACGGGGCAGTCACGTTGAAAATGGCCAATGCAGTCGCATGCGAAACAATGTTCTCCGGCTTGGGGATGGGAGTTGGGGAGTGGGAGGTGACCGTCAGCGCCGGTCCAAGTGCTTTCGATTCGTTGCATGAGACGATCCTTGTCAGACCCGAGTGGGGTCAAAGAGGCGGAGGGGGTGGTCGGCGCAGTAGGGATTGTGAGGGCCTGCGAAACCATGACAGGTTCGGCAGGGGATCTTTCGACCTTGGCAAGGGAGACTGTCAGGGTCGCACGTTGACAGGTGTGACGATGTTCGACGGTGAGCACTTCATAAAGCTCCCAGGTGAGGGGATGCGTTTGTGTGGCCATGGCTAAGAGGTAACGGCGCATGTCCCTTAGGAGGGTAAGCATGCCGAGTTGGTGGAGCGCTACAAGGAGGCGAGATTGGGCTTGCATAGCATCCTGGTAGATGAATTGGGCCACATAGGATTGGTTAGCGTCGGCAGTGGGAGTGTGGGCGAGGGCGATGATGTTTAGGTTTGCCAAGTAGGTGCTGTAGAGGGCGTATAAAAGGGACGCTGAGTCGAGGTAACAGTCAAGAGTGGTCGTGAGACCGGGGTCGGTGATGAGCTCGGTGAGCTTGCAGATCTCAAAGATGGTAGGGGGACCATCGCTGAGGCAGTACGTGGTGGTCAGGACGTCTATGGATAAAGGGGCTTGTTCAGTATCATAAGAAGGGCTGTCTGCATGCTCCACAGGAGGAGCAGGAGGGTGTTGTGCAGCAGTGTCAGAGACAGTAAGACTATCATGGGGAACAAGTGGGGAAGAATGTACGAAAGAAGGAGAAGAAGGGATCGGAGGAGATAACGTATCATGTTCCTTGGGGAACAAGGTTTGGTTTGCGTGAGGTGGCGACGGAATAGCAAGAGAGGAGGCGAAGCCAGGAGGCACTTGGTATCGTTCGTAGATCTGGGCAATAGTGAGAGTGAGATGGGGAATTTTGTCAGTGGGGGTGAAGTCAATGGCCATGTTAGTTCTGAGAGGATGAGGAGAAGACGGAGGGGAAGAGGTTTTTATATGCTTGGAGGGCAGAGTCCACATTGGTCAAGTGTCGCTCTGGGATCCAAGAGTCTTCTTCGGTCGTATACCCTTTCCATCGGATCAAGAAGGAACACTGTCCTTTTGATCCCTTGTGTTTGATAATCTTTTCTATTTCGTATTCCTCTTCGCCGTCTACTAAATCCAGAGGGGGTGCAGGGTAGTTAGCCCCATAAGTGTCATTCTCGCGATATGGCAAGAGAAGCAAGGCGTGGAATACCGGGTGGATCTTCCAGGCCTTGGGGAGGTGCAGTTGGTATGTGATCGGGGACAATACCTTTGTGATAGTAAAGGGTCCCTCTCGTTTGGAGGCGAACTTGGGATTTGCAACGGATCGTTTCAAATTCCATGTGTTAAGCCAAACTCTATCCCCTAGGGCGAAGGGTTTGAAGTGTCGTCTGGTTCGGGCTGACATGGTTTGACGTGCCAGCTCATGGGAGGTGAGGGCCTCATCTCGGGCAGCTGAAAGAGTCTTCAAGCGGTCTTCTACTGCGGGGAGATCCGAATTGGCAATGATCGGCGGAAGGGCGTGGGGTTCATATCCCATCATGAGGAAGAAGGGGGATTTGCCTGTGATGGAATGGAGGCGGTGATTGTGAGCAAATTCGGCATGGGAGATGGAATCAGCCCATGACCCTGGGTTGGATCCGTAGTAGATACGGAGGTAAGTCTCGACTTCCTGGTTGACGCGTTTGGTTTCTTCGTCAGTCTGTGGATGGTACACGGTGGAGAGGGATAAATCATATCGTAGTAGTCTCCCCAGCTCGCGGGCGAACGAACTCACAAACTGGGGTCCTTGATCGGAGATGATTTTGTCGTAGAGGCTGAAGCGCAGGAATACTTTGTGGAAAAATAGGGCAGCGACGCCTTCGGCGGTAATGGATTTCTTGGTAGGGCATAAAATTACCCCCTTTGTAAGCCCATGGTCGACCACGACCAAGAGCGAATCAAAGCCGGAGGAGACCGGAAGGTCAGTGATCAGGTCGCAGGAGACCTGTTGAAATGGGCGAGACACAGTGGATTTAATCGGAGTGAGGGGAGGAACGGAGGGATAGGTATTGGATTTCGCTTGTTGACAGGTGGCACAACCTTCAACATAGTGATGGACATAGGCGGCAAAGCTGGGCCACCAAAATTTGGCAGCGATGAGCTGACGAGTCTTGAGAAAACTGGGGTGACCGGCGGTCTTGTGATCATAGCAACGCTGTAGGATGGAATGACGAAGGGAGTCATCAGCGGGAACGTAGACATGACCTTGATAAGTGAGGATGCCGGCGTCGAGTTGCCAATCGGCAAGGCAGGAGCGGAATGCAGGAGGGATCTCCTCGTTCATGGATTGGAGAGCCTGACAAACTAACATGTCCAACTTGGAGGATTCTTTGATCCGTTCATGGAAAGCGGCGTCAATAGTGTCAACAAAGAGAGAAGGCAGGAGAAGGGTTACGCCTTTGTTATCAAGATCTGAAGTGGGGAGAAGATCTGGGCACCGAGATAAGGCGTCGGGGCTGGCAAGTTGTGTGCCAGGAACGTGGATCATTTTTAGATCGAAGTCGGCCAGGTCAATAAGCCAACGGGCTTGGCAGCGGTTCAGGGTTTGCTGTTGTTGGAAATAGGTGAGATTCTTGTGATTCATGAAAGTCTGAATGGGAAAAGCTGAGCCGTGGAGGTAGTGGCGCCACGCTTTCAGACCGCGGATCACGGTGAGGAGTTCTCTGTTGTAGATATCATAGTTTCGCTCAGCGGGAGAGAACAATTGAGAAATGTAGGAACAAGGATGCCATTCTCCGTTGGTGTCGGTCTAGAGGAGGATGCCTCCGGAGGCATACTTTGAGGTGTCAGTGGCAATGGCGAAGGGGGCAGAGAGATTCGGCATTTGTAATACCGGTTTCTTGAGGAACAATGCCTTGAGGGTATCGAAGGCGTGAGTGCAGGCGGACGACCAAGACCATGAGGTGAGCTTCTTGGTGAGGTCTATGAGGGGATGAGTGATGTTAGAGTAATCAGGAATGAATCGTCGATAGAAATTGGCAAAGCCGAGGAAGGACCGGATGTCCTTGACAGTAGAAGGGACAGGCCAGGAGGCAATTCCGTCGAGCTTGATGGGGTCCATGGAGAGTTGACCCGGTTTGACGATCATTCCGAGATACTCTACCTCAGTAGCTGCAAATTTGCACTTTTCAAGTTTGAGGTGCAAATCAAGTTCGGTCATTCGCTGGAGAACACGTTTGGTATGTTCTGTGTGTGTTGCATCATCGGAGGAGGCAATGAGGAGGTCGTTCATGTAGATGACGAGCCATCCTTCGGCAATCATGTCGCAGAAAGAGTCGTTCATAAATCTCTGAAACGTAGCAGGTGAGTTACAGAGACCAAAGAACATCACGGTGGATTCAAAGAGCCCCTTATGGATGATAAAGGCGGCTTTCCATTGGTGTCTGTCCTTGATACGGACGTTGTTGTATCCCCATCAGACATCGAACTTGGTAAAAACTTTGGCATTACAGAGTTTATTGACGAGATCGGATACAAGGGGCAGAGGGTAGGCATCACGAACGGTATGTTCATTGACGTAACGGTAGTCTTGGCAGGGGCGAAGACCACCATCCTTCTTTTTGACGAAGAAGAATGGGGAGGCTTGAGGGGACTTTGAGGGGCGGATCTTACTGCAATCTAGATTTTCCTGTAAAAAGGACTCAGTGGCAGTGCATTCCTCGGGTGAGAGGGGATAGAGTTTCCTGATTTTCGGGGTAAAAGATTCTTTGAGATTAATCTCGTGATCGTAGGTTAGCAAGGGGGGAACGTGGTCAGTGGCTTCCTTTGAGAAGACGGAAGCAAACTCGGAGTATTCTGCTGGGAGAACTGGTTTAGGTTTCTCCTTCTCAGCAGCCATGGCAAGCTTGGTGGCCTGAGTAAGGTGTCCGATGACCGGGAATCCTTTGGGGATATATCGAGATCTGCTTTTGATGATGCGGAACATGATCTGGATATCGTTGTCGTGTTGACAATGGGCCAAGGAGTCTCTCCATTTGTTATATTCGAACAAATGAGAGTGGGTGACGGAGTTGACGTGGATATGTCGAGGAGCGCAGGGTGGTGGTTTCCAGAATTTGGACGAGTGACAGTCATAATCCGTCGAGTGCAAGGCATAGAGTTCTTTCGACTGGTCGAGACTTTCGGAGAGTGAAAGAGTCCGTTTGGTCCAGTCAATGGCAGGATTGGTTTCTTTCAACCAGGGGAGTCCAAGGAGGACATTGTCACGCTCTAAGGACATGACCATGAAATTGACTTGTTGTGCTATTCCCTCAATATTGAGGAACAGCGAGCAGGAGTATCGGATCATGCCTTTCTTGTTGAGGGAGTTGTCGGCGTTCCGAGCATAGATAGGTTTGTTGAGCTTCGTGAGAGGAAGCTTGTATTTGCGGGCGAAGTCCCAGTCAATATAGGAGATGTCGGCTCCACTATCGATGAGGGCACGGGTGTCGATGGCTTTCAATGTGTGTGAGGGTACGATCACTTGAACGGGAATCTGCATTGCCTTGATGGTAGATGTTACAAGTACAGGTGCACACATTGGAGAAGAAGGGGAGACTCGCATCGAAGAAGTTCCCCTATTTAAAAATCCATCTTCTTGAATCTAACCCTCCTGACTGCTGGGATGTCTTCATCATCATCATCTATCTCTTGAAGACGTGGAAGATCTTCATCGTCATCCTGACCGATCACCTTTATGACTGGTTTGGCAGCTGTGAAAGTGGGGCAGGCAGGGAAGAAGTGGCCGGGTTTATGGCATCTAAAACAAAGTTTCTTCTCAACACAATGCTTCCTTTCCTCCGGGGTCATCTTCAGAATGCGAATGACGTCTACATCCATGGCATCAGGGTTTTTGGCGGGGGTGCGAGAGGGAGAGAAGTTCTGATGAGGTTGGTACAATGGACAGGAGTATCGGCGCGATAACTCAGTGGCACGATCCCATTGGGTCTGGAAGTGAACGGCTTTGTTGTACCATACCTCGATAGTTGAAGGAACTTTCTCCATGGACATGATTTTCCTCATGAGGGCGGGAGGAAGTCCGGAAGTGAAATAAGAGATTAAGACGTTGTCGTCCTGGACTTGTGACGTAGCAACTTTGTTTTTGAATTCGGCTATATAGGAGTTCAACGAAGGGTTGTAAACGCTGTTCTTACCGATGAGAACGCGTTTGGTGGTGAGCCAGGTGATAGCATTGTTGACCGTGTCGTGGTGTTCGAATGCAGTCTTGAAAGCGGTGACAAAGTTTTCCCAGGTGCCGATGGTCGCAACATCTGCATTGATCGTAGACATGTGATAGGTGGTGGCCCAGGTTAGGGCTGGTCCCTTAGTCATAAAAGACAGGGCAAAGGTGACCTTCTTAGGGTTAGTGTTATATGTGGCATCGTTCACTGTGAGGTAAAACAACACAGTGTTCAACCAAGATATGGCTTTGTCATAAGAGCCATCGAAGATCTCAGGGGCGCCGAGGCGGAGCTCAGTGGGACGGGAGGACATTATCGGCGAGGACGGAGATAGGGATGGAAGAGGGGGAGGACGAACAGGAACACTAGTAAGAGAGCTAGCAATAGAAGGAACAACGCGAGATGGGCCCAGAGCAGTAGACTGTGTAGGGGTAGGAGAGAAGGGGGCGGTTGTTGGTCCGGATGGGATGGAAAGGCTATGGGAGAGGGCGGTAGCTAGATTCCGGTCTCGTTGTTCTGCTGTCTGGTGATAAAGGGTACGCTCGATCTGAGTTGCGAGTTCGTCTGGTTCCTAATCCTCTAGATGGGTGAACTCGTCCAATTCCTCCAGGGAAGATGGTTCAGCAGAGGCGGGACGGTAAAGTCCTCAAGTGGGATGGTTACGCTGAGGGTGAATGGTGGAGGCTTACGCGGTGGTAGCCTCTGCTAGAGAGTTTAGACCTTTTGTTATGACTACCCGGGGTAGGAGTAATCGCAAGGGGCCTTCGATGTCAAGGAGTCGGATTGAGAGCCGATGACGCAGTAGTTCTGACGTGGGGATTCCTCCGTCAGCAAGGGTTGAGGGGATTCCTCGAAGTTATCAGTAAGCGGGGAGCGAACTGATCAAAGGAGTCGGGTTGAAGGCCGACGACACAAAAGTCAGGTTGGGAGCCGATGCGCAGTACTTCTGTTGTGGGGATTCCTCCAACGGTGGACAAGGTATCGGCGAATCTGAGGATAAGCCAATCAAGGAGTGATCTAGGGGTTTCCTAATTGCGGGGCGAGTAAGACGAGAGAAGCAAGTAGATTGCTAGGCGACAAGGTACAAGGTAGCTCGAAGGAGGTCTAAACTAGCGATCTAGCTGGTACTCGAGTCGCTTATATACGTAGTCTCCTCGCACACGGACCGTAGCAAGAAATGCGAGGAGAACTATAAAAGAAAGGGTTATGTGTTATGGATCAAAAGAAGACGCATAACGGAAGAGAAGGAAGCCCGGAAAGGAAGGATGCGTAATGATGAAAAGCAGAACACGCGGCCAACGTATCACGGGAGAATCAACGAGACAAATAAGGCAAGAGGATGCGCCACAGGTATGGAGGCAATCGAAGAAGCCCTAGGCAGAGAAAAGGAATAAAGTCTATGGGTCGTGCTAGGACACGTTGGATGAGGGGGCCTAGCACCGATGGTAGTACATGGATAGAGCAGAGGCGAAAGAGAAGTATGAAGAAAAGGAAAAGTTGTAACAGTGGGAGTAAATTCAATGGCCATGTTAGTTCTGAGAGGATGAGAAGAAGACAGAGGGGAAGAGGGCTTTATATGCTTGCAGGGCAGAGTCCGCATTGGTCAAATGTCTCTCCGGAACCCAAAAGTCTTCTTTGGTCATATACCCTTTCTATCGGATCAAGGAGCGCCATTCTTTTGATCCTTTGTGTTTGATGATCTTTTCTATTTCGTATTCTTCTTTGCTGTCTATTAAATCCAGAGGGGGCATAGGGTAGTTAACCCCATGGGTGTCGTTCTCACAATATGGCAAGAGGAGGGACATGTGGAATACCGGGTGGATCTTCCAGGCCTTCAGGAGGCGTAATTGGTATGTGATCGGGGACAATACCTTTGTGATGGTAAAGGGACCCTCTCGTTTGGAGGTGAACTTGGGATTTGCAATGGAACATTTCAAATTCCATGCTTCGAGCCATACCCTATCTCCTAGGGTGAAGGGTTTGAAGTGTCGTCTTGTTCGGGCTGACATGGTTTGATGTGCCAGCTCATGGGAGGCTAGAGCCTCGTCTCGGGCAGCTGAAAAAGTCTTCAGGCAGTTTTCTACTGTAGGAAGGTCCGAATTGGCGATGATCGGCGGTAGGGCATGGGGTTCATACCCCATCATGAGGAAGAAGGGGGATTTGCCAGTGATGGAATGGGGGCAGTGGTTGTAAGCAAATTCCGCATGAGAGATCGAATCGGCCCATGACTGTTATAATACGAACATTTTCAAACTTTTTATCCTTGTCTTTATTTCTTTTCCAGTCATGTGATCTGTGCATGTGACCATGGTAACCCTCACATGACCAGGCCTAGAACCAATGACGTCATAACATGAGGTGACCTCGCCCTTTTAATTTCCGCTCTTCTTACACAGCCCCATTTCATCTCCGCTATCTTTTTCTCACAACCGTGAGATCATTTAGTCTATTTATGGTACTTCATCCCACGCATAGCATGGTCTGTGCGCACGCCTGTAACATATATAAAGTAGTACTTTGCGACTGGAACCCCAGTCTAATCCACTTTGTTCACCACTATAGTCATTGCCTTGGTCTTCTGGCCATTGTAGACTGTGTTGTTTGGAAAGGACCCACATACCCTCATTCTTGAGCCAGGAGTCATGTACCCTGCAAATATCGTCTGAGCCTTGTGGAAGTGATCAGACGCTTCAGCAGTAGTTCATAACATTTGGATTAGACTTTATACACAACGCTCAGGTCCCAGAGCTAAGGAAACAAGAGTTACTACCACTTGACGGTAGTGAGACCAGCACTTGTCCCACGCTGTTTGTATACAGTCGTCCGCCGTCATAAATACGGATAACGTTGCTATCGGGCATAGAGCACTAGCCCCTGTCGTCAGCTGAGTGCCTAGCTGTCCGTGTTGGTACTACACCAGTGTACCCAGGTTTGTGTGATCACCTGTGACATCACGTCTAACGTGGATAGTATTTCCGTATGCCATAGCCAGGTGGATCCGGTCTCCCCCACGCATTCTCTTGTTACGTACTTTTCGTTGTGGATTATAGTTTAGGTCGCTGCGGCCACCATTGTTGTATTCGGAGAAGATGATATTACCTCCGATCCAAAAAATACTTTTTTAGGCAGCAAGTTTGTAGATTGCCCAGAGTGTGGTTAGAATAGTCTGCACAGTAAGTAGTCGAAAGAAGATTTTCAAGATTCCTTCCCGATCCCACATCCACAAGGTCTATTGGCCTTCTCATGACAAGCAACACACCGAGCATCACTCTTTTTCTTTTGAGTGGTATAGTGACAAACATTTCTGATTCTATCTCCGCCCTACCCGTTACCTCCGTCCTGTAATCAAATATGTCGAACTTGGTGGACTTAGATGATCTCGTTGCAAGTCTGTCCGCCCTAAACGTAAATCAAGAAAAGAACAACGTGACCAAGAAGATCGCCAATCCCGATAAATGGGATGGTGATCGATCCACCTTCCGTCTCTGGTGGGTGAAGTTATGTCTTTGGGTAGATGCCCAAATGTGGAAGTCAGACAAGCTGAGATGCATTGCTGTCCTTTCATGGTTCGAAAAGAAGGCAGACGGTTTCGCCCAACTTACATTGGAAAAATACCTCGACGATGAGGAAACCGAGGTGAAGAATGCGCAGGATGTCGTTATCGGCACAAAAGGGGACTCGGCTTGGCCAAGTTGGTCCAAGCTCCAAAAGGAGATAAAGAGTTATTTCTGAATTGACATACTTGCCCATGAGTTGCTTCGGAAGTTAGAAGGTCTCTGCCAAAACGGTCACCCAATCAATCTCTTCTTGCAGCATTTCGAGGTTCTTCAGAATGAGGCAAATATCGAGGACTACCATGCCAATACGCTCCTCAAAAAGGCAGTCGACTACCACATCTATGAACAGGTTCGAATGAATCACCCGGGATTAGAGTTTGGCATCAATGAGCTCAAGGAAAACTATAGAGCCGTTGGAAGTGTTACGAATCATTCTTTTCTTCGTACTTCTCTTTCGCCTCTGCTCTATCCATGTACTACCATCTGTGCTAGGTTCTCTGATACGTTGGATCCTAGCATGTCCCACAGACTTTATTCCTTTTCTCCGCCTCGGGCTTCTCCGACTGCCTCCATACCCGTGGCGCATCCTTTTACCATATCTGTCTCGTTGATTCTCCCACGATACGTCGGCCGCATGTTCTGCTCTTCATCATTACGCGTCCTTCCTTTTCGGGCTTCCTTCCGTTCCGTTATGCGTCTTCTTTTGATCCGTAATGCATAACCCTTTCTTTTATAGTCTTCCTCGCATTTCTTGCTATGGTCCGTGCGCGAGGAGACTACGTATATAAACGACTCGAGTACCAGCTAGATCGCTAGTTTAGACCTTCTTCAAGCTACCTTGTATCTTGTCGCCTAGCAATCTACTTGCTTCTCTCGTCTTACTCGCTCCGCGGTTAGGAAACCCCTAGATTGCTTCTTCGATTGGCTTGTCCTTTGACTCGCCAATACCTTGCCCACCATTGGAGGAATCCCCACAACGGAAGTACTGTGCGTCGGATCCAACCCGACTATCTTGATTGACTACTGCATCGTCGGCTCTCAACCCGACTCTTTGTTATCGAAGGCCCTTGCGATTACTCCTACCCCGGGTAGTCATAACAGGAAGGGCCTATGAGCAAATGGCTATAGAGCATGGTCTCCCATCCAACTCCCGTTTCGTCCCACAGCCTTAGGGTCGTTATCAATATCCACCTCCTTCCCAGCCTCCCCCCCCTCAACATTCACAATTTACAGCGGTAGGAACCCAACCGGGTCGCGGTGCTCCCATGGAGATAAGCGTGCAGCAAGCTGCACCAACAAGGCCAGACATGAGAACTTGTTTCTTGTGCAATCTCCCCAGGCATATCAAGCCTGACTGCCCCAAGAATCCCTACCGATGTCCGCCCCATCCTCCGCAATAGCGTCAACAGGTCATGTGAAATTATGACCAGGGAACTTACGTCCTGGTCCCTAAATACTCCCAGGCGCAAGTGGCGCAACAATCTCTCTCCCGTCCCCTCCCCATTCCCCCAGTTACGGCACCGGTAGTAGCAACAGCCGCCCAACAGTTTGTCTCGGATGAAGCTGAGGCTTATTATAGGGACAAATTCGAAGTCGAAGCCAAGCAACGGGCAGCAGAGGCTTTAAAAGGATACAGCATGTAGGAGTAGAGGGTTCCTCCATGCAAGGACCTATTTCTTCCGTTTCTTCTTCTTCTTCTCTTACATCTTGTTCTGATTCTGATTTCCCCATTTCAGACTTATCTTCTGTATTACGTCGTATGTCTGCTTCTTCCGTGAGAGCGTCTCAATTGAGCATGGCACCAGAATTAAAAAATAGTGTGCTTAATTCTCTCCAAAAACAACAAAAAATTAGTTCTATTTATAAACCCCTCTTGTGTGTCATGACTTCCCAGCATCGTGCAACAACATTGTCATTCGGTGGAGAGTTCTCGCTTGAGACTGTCATATGTTGCCAGCGGGATGGTCAGTGGGAAAAGCACAAGTTCAAAGCTCTCTTGGACTCTGGTGCTACCCACACGTTTATTGATCGTGATTATGTTATTCGTCACGGCATTTCTTTC
>JBBPQZ010000310.1:0-18138 GCA_038092795.1 Boletus rubissimus
ACATCCCCCATTTCCATCGTTCCCAAACTAGGCCGCCCCAGCAAATACAGACTAGTACAAAATTTCTCATACCCCATCTTCCCCCTCCCCCTTTTTCCCAACCCCTCCATTAACTCATTCATTAATCCAAACGATTTCCCGGCCTCATGGGGCAAATTCTCTGTAGTTTACCTCCTAATCTCCCGTCTCCCCCCAGGCTCCGAAGCGGCAACGAGAGACGTAGCAGAGGCCTACTGCACCATACCTCTCCACCCGTCTCAATGGCCATCAGCCGTAGTACGTGCAAGAAATGATCAATTTTACATTGATTCCTGCATGGCTTTCGGTGCCACTCAGCACAATCCCCAAGATCTAGCCACGATGCTCTCTTTACATACAACCTACACGACATCGACGCCACCTCAGCCTCCCTTGGCATCCCTTGGGAGGCCACCAAAGACCAACCTTTCGACACATCAACAATTTACATAGGCTTCAAATGGGACCTCCAGAACCGAGTCGTATCCCTCGCACCAGGTAAAGTAGACAAATATCTACGAGCCATCCACGATTGGAACTCCTGCCCCACCCACGTCCTCAAAGACGTACAACTCCTTTACAGCAAGCTCCTTTACGTAGCGTCACTAATACCCCGCAGCCGCACCTATCTAACAGGCCTCAAGTGCATGCTCGGAGTCTGTTCCAGCCGCCTCTTCATGCCACACCAACCCGTCAAAGCAATCAATAACAATATCGCATGGTAGACATCAAGGCTCAACCAAGACAACGTCCAACGCCCCATAAAACCCCCTTTCCCCTTCGCCAACCACCTAGCATTCTCAGATGCAAGCTCTGGTGTTGGCATCAGCATCACAGTCAGCCCCCTCTGGCGAGCATGGAGACTTATCCTGGGATGGCAAACATCGTGAGGACACTCCTTCCTCACTCAAGCCGATAACATCCTTGAAGTTCACACAGAGTACGTACCCAGCATGTCCAACCCAGCCGACAAACCATCCAGAGGCATCTACCCCTCATGCGACCTCCTCCTTCCACACATTCCCCTCCCTCCTCCCCTCATCCCATTCATCATCGACATCACCAATCTCCCCCCGAATGCCCCAAACCCAACATATGTCCCCCCCGCCCTTCGCTCTCCCTCAAGCAGAACGCACCCACTCAGCCTACCAATGAGCATGTGCCCAAATAGAAACCGAGGACGACCTCATCCGGGAAGCCCTCACGCAAACTCATCCATGAACCAAGATTCAACTCTCCCATTTCTGACATAGCCTCCTCCGTTACTACATCATCCGCCATAAGCGAAACCTGCCCCCCCCCGTCCCCACCCCTACAACCTGCAACTACAGCCAAAACCCTCCCCCCTTCACCCTCACTGCTTCGCCAGAGACCGCCTGCGTCTATGGATCCCTGCCTCCACCTCCACCAGAATCTTCCCCACCCTGGACACCACTACCAACAGTCCCAACTCCCCCAGCACCATATCTGAACAACAGTTCGACAGAATAATGACTGTAATATCCACCTCCTAGACAGAACGCACCAAAGAAACCTATGGCTACTCCCTTCTCATCTTTCACACATTCTGTGACTTCAACAATGTCCCAGAACTAGACCGTTCCCCCATGTCTTCCTTCCTAATTGCAGCATTCATAGCCAGTTGTGCAGGCACCTATTCAGGCTCCGCACTTTCCAACTTCACCACAGGAGTCCGTGCCTGGCACCTTCTCCACAGACAACCATGGAACGTAGACCAAAACCAACTCTCCTCCATCCTACAAGGAGGATACCGCCTTGTCCCAGCCTCTTCCAAGCGCTCCCCACACATACCAGTAGAACGCACACTGCTCCTATAGTTCCTTACATACCTCAACATAGATCAGCCATGCAATGCTGCCATCTTTGCCTGCATCGTCATCACCTTCTACACCGTCTCTCACCTCGGGGAGTTCACCATCCCAGCAATTTCAAAATTCCAACCCAAAAAGCACATCACTTGTGCCCACTACACAAAGACCTTAGATCTCAATGGCACGTGTATCCTCTCATTCCACATCCCTGCCACAAAATGCTCCCCAACCAACAGCAAATCCACCCAATGCGCCCGCCTAGATCACCTCACAGACCCGATTGGATGGCTAGACAACCACCTCCACATCAACAACCCAGGTCTCAACGACCACCTCTTCGCTTGGAAACACCCGAAGACGGGCATGCATCCACTTACGAAAACGGAAGTCATAAAACACATCCAGCAGCTTACCTTGCAGTATGTGCTCCTGGAAATCAAAGGACACAGTCTACACATTGGAGGCACCCTCCATTACCTCCTACTAGGCACCCCTTTTGACGTCGTAAAAACCATGGAACGATGGTCGGGGGAATCGTTCACCAAATACCTAAGGAAACATGCACTCATCCTATCCCCATACCTAGTCGAATGCTCCGACATAATAGAAAGACTGACCTCCCATGCAATGCCCCCAGTCCACTAAACCCACATAACAGTACACACTGCTCCTTCTCACAGGGGTCAAGCTTTACCTCGCACATCGCAGCCTCTTTACACAAGGGTTCACAGCTCACTCCCCCCTGGGTTTTAGACAGTGCTTCGGGCCAGAAAGCCCTGCGGGCTTTCACCCATCCTCTCTCTCTCCTACTATACATTTCATATCTTCCATTGTACTCTCATCTCTTCATATACCTCACACTATGAGAACCGTAGCACTCGACATTCATGGAATCTTATATAGTGTATTTTCAATCTCTTGTCACTTCTATCTACCCTGTATCTTGTCATCTTTGTTTTCCCTGACCCTATCATAGTTACCCATAGACCCTTCAGTTACATTCCTCTGTCTTGTTATCTACTCTAGAAAATACTTCTCTTCTCAAAAATACACTTACCCTCAAAAATACTTGGATTGCCAGACTTTACTACTCTATCTTTCATTTCTGTATATAAAGTCATACTGATAGGGCCTGTACTTCAATTCAAATCTCAATTTTAAACTCACCTCCACTTCAGTTGACCTCCATCTGAGTCTTAATGACTTCTCTCCAATCCATCTCTGATTGACTTTGGGTTATCTCTAATCCTTAGTCCCCCTCTGGACATCTCCAACCATTTCAGTAAATTTGGGATGCCAGATTCTGACAAGGGTACATGACATACAGTAAAGCTGAAATTTCACTTCCATTAGACATAACTTCAGAGTTCTGAAGTTTATATTGGAGTTGACTTGGTCTTAATAGTCAGTGTGGAACATGTGAAACTTGATAGACTATGGTATGTGGTATGAGATACTGATGGTTAAAGGTCTTGTTGCCTGTCATATCCTGAAATTCATACAAGTCCAACTCTGGCAACTCTGACACTCTACATGGCAACTTTGAACCTATCTTGTATACATCACAACTCCAGACCTCCAGAATTCTCTCTCCATCTTATATATTCTGTATAGTGTATTTTTAATCTCTCTTCACTTCTGTCTACCCTGTATCCTGTCATCTCCATCCTTTCTGACTTTGTCATAGTAAATCACTGACCCTTTTGGCTATATTCCTTCTTCTTGTTACTTACCCTAGAAAATACTCCTCCCCTCAAAAATACTCTTACCCTCAAAAATACTTGGACTCCCAGACTTTACTACTCCGTCTCTCATTTTACTCCATATATAAAGTTGTACCAATAGGGCTTGTACCTCAGTTTGAATATCATCTTAGACTCATCTTCACTTTCATTGACCTCTGTCTAAGTCTTGATAACTCCTCTCCAACCAATCTCTGATTGACTTCGGGTTGTTCCCAACCCTTGGTCCATTTCCAACCACCTCCAACCACCTCTGTCAATCCAGAACACTGGACTCTAACAAGGGTACACCATATACAGTGAAGCCAAAGTCCAATCACTTTCCTCAGACATAACTCCAGAGTTCCAAAGTTTGTATCAAAATTGACCTGGTCTTGATAGTATATTCAAATTTGTACTTGTTCAAGAGTCCACTCACAATGTCTACATGTGTTACTAGATCTAGAACCTGCACCACAGGTGCCAACACCAACTCATCTCCTTATTTTAACCTCCTTAGCCTTTTCGGAAATAGTTGTCAAGGTTCTGAACTTGTCAACCAATTCTGAAGCTTCTTTGCTTAATACACCCCCATCTTCACTTCTCAAGAGCACCTCCACCTGCAATCTCCTACTCTAGGAGCACATGTTATCAAGCTCAACCTCGGAAAAGAAGCTCCTTCTTCTTTCCTATCATCTTCTAGCTGGCATCCAAGTGAAAAAGCACCTGGCTTCCATACTCCCTCCAATGATGGTGATTCTTTGGATAACCCAGATTTCCCCAAAGATAATTTATCAGATGATAATGATTCTGACTTCCTTAGTGATGACAGCATCACCCCTCCAACTCTGATTACAAGCTCATCCTACAAGACACCCTCTTTCAGCTTGTGAGTGCCATCAAAGGCCTTGCTTGTTCCTCCTATTGTCCCATCTTCAAATCTACACCTCACACCAAAGTTCAAGAACCAGACCAGTTTGATGGAATGGATCTTCACAAACTCCAAGTTTTTCTTGTATAGTGCAAGTTGAACTTTCAAGATTGTCCTAAGGCTTTCAGCACAAACTGTGCCAAAGTTACCTTCATATAGTCCTATCTTAAGAAGATGGCATTGAAATAGTTTGAACCAGACCTTCTCCAGATGGAAGACCCTGACCTTCATCCATTATAGATAGACAACTTCATGGAGCTTATTTTGAAGCTCTAGACCAACTTCAGTTGCCATGACCCCATTAAAGATGCAGAACACCAGCTTGACCATCTTTCTATAAAGGATGGTCAACAAATTAACAAGTATGTGGTTGAGTTTAACTGGATTGCTTCCTAGGTTCAAGGATATAGAGAAGATGCTATTTGGCATCATTTCTACAATAGACTTCCTGACTGTATCAAGGACAAGATTTCTTGTGTTGGAAAGCCCCCTATGCTCCTGACCTCCATCATCTCATCCAAGCTATCAATGTTAACTCCAATGACTCCAAGGAGTCTAAGGATAAGGCTGCCTCCACTTTTTCTTCTTCTCTAAAACCTAACCTCTTGTCCAAACTCAGCAAGGACAGCAAGCTCACCACTACCAAACATTAATGCTGCTTTGATGAGAAGCTCTGTATCTTCTGCAGATATGCAGGATACATGGCCAAGAATTGCCTGAGATCTACATCTCATGTGTCAAAAGGCCATGCTGTTACATCTACTCTAGAAGCCAAACTGGAGGCCTCCTTCAAGGCAAAAAAATAGTTCCTGACCTCCCTAACTCCACATGGAAAGGAGGTTGCAGTGATCCTGACTGTGCACCAAAGGAGATTCATCTCAATGCATCCACTCTCTCAGATTCTAAGTCATTCATGCCATCAGTTTCTCTTGCTTCTTATCCCATTCCTCCTTCCTCCACACTCATAGGCACTGGCTCCTCAGATTGTTTCATCAATATCACATTTGTAAATAAACATAATCTTTCCACCTACTCCATGCCTCTACTTTAGCTCCGGTTATTCAATGGAACCATAAACAGTATTATAACTTGAGCCATCAACCTCTCTGTCTGTTTTCAAACTAGTGATATCATTCTGATGATGCTATATGTCACTCCACTGAATTCCTCTTGTTTTCTTGTTTTAAAACACAACTGGCTCACCTGCCACAATCCATTGATTGATTGGATTTCAAGTAGTATTTCTTTTTGTGCATTTAAGCAAAGTTTGCCAATACTCCTGAGCTCCCCTTTGCAGCCTCTGGCTAACCCAACTCCATTCAATTTATCTAGTTTCTTTGACTGCAAAGCTTCTTTAATCATGATTATCAGTGCCTCTGTGTTTGCACTGGCCTATCACCTTGCAGGCTCTATGCAGTTCAATATGCAAATCCACCCTAAGAAGAGTGATTTCAGCTCCATCTCCATCATCTCTGAATCTCCTGCCGACCTCACTAGTGTTTCTTTGGAGTATCATAACTTTGCCAATGTCTTCAGCAAAAGCAAACCAAGTGGCTTGTCATGCTATTCAGTCTTATTAATGCCTCTATGGCATTTTAGTGGTTTGTTAACACTATCTTCACTGATCTTTTGGATATTTGCATTATAGTTTACCTGGCTAACATCCTCATCTACTCCACAGACCCCACCTCTCACAAGGAGCATATCTAGGAGGGCCTCTGAAAACTCTACAAACATGGCCTCTATGCAAAATCTGAGAAGTGGAGTGGTTCACTGATACTACTAAATATCTCAGTTATTTTCTTTTGCCCTCTGGTCTCACTATGTTTTCAAACAAGATTAAGACAATACAAGAATGGCTGGAGCCTTGGAAGGTCAAGGATATTTAATCTTTCCTTGGTTTCACCAACTTCTACCATCACTTTATAGCAAATTACTCCAACATTGTTTCTTTGACTCACTTTACTTGTAAAGGCACTCTGTGGTCTTTTGGTAATGATTGCTGCTTTGCTTTCTGTGCCTTGAAAGACACTTTCACCTCTGCTTCTATCCTCACCCATTGGGTTCCTGATGCTCTGATGGTTATAGAAACAGATGCCTTCAATGACACCATTGCCAGTATTCTCTCCATTCACTGTCCAGATGAGAAATTCTGGCCTGTTGCTTTTTACTCTTATATGCTTTTAGCTTTGGAGCTCAACTATGACACCCATGATAAGAAGCTCCTCACCATTCACAAGTCCTTCTGAACTTGGTATTACTACTTAGAAGGCTCTGGTTCCCTCACTGATATCATCACTAACCACAAGAATCTTAAGTACTTGACTACTATCAAACCCCTGACTAACCAATAAGCCTGGTGGTCAGACTTCCTTTTCCAGTTTCATATGGTTGTCCATTTTCACCCTGGACACTTTGGCATGAAGCCTGATGCCCTCACTAGATGCTGGAAGGTCTATTCCAAAAGGGGAATAAGGACCACACTTACATCAACTTCATAATTTCTATTCTATTTTCACCCAAGAACAGCTTGCTGTGTTCCTACAAGCTATCATTTTCACTGCTCTGGTCCTCCAGGCAAGCACCTTGTATGACGTCGAGCAGCTTTACAGTAATATTCTCTCTGCTCTTTCCTCCAACTCTCTTGCCAAACTCCATATGTCCACCTTTGAATTCTCTAACTCTTGTTGGTCAATCAACTCTGATAGCTTCCTCTATTTGGATAACTGCATCTATGTCCCTGACTTTAACGTCCTCTGACTCTGTGTCCTCCAATGTAAACATAATCATCTCCTCTTTGGACATTTCAGCCAGAACCAGACTTTGGAATTGATTCGCTGTGAATACACTTGGCCAGGTATTAGGACATTTGTCAAGGACTATGTTTCCTTCTGTATCTCCTGTTTCCATGCAAAGGTTCCCTGACATTATCCTTATGGGCTCCTGAAGCAGCTCCCCATTCCTGAGAAGTCATGGAAATCTATCTTCATGGACTTCATTGAATAACTTCCTGAGTTCTCCAGATTTATGGCGATACTTGTGGTTATAGACCACCTCTTCAAACAATGTATTTTCATTTCCACTCACAACATGATCATGTTTCTGGAGCTCACCAAACTCTCCCTTCTCCACATCTTTTTGAAGCATAGAGTTCTCTTCCATATCATCTCCAATTGAAAAACCAAGTTTATCTCTCACTTCTTCTGTTTTCTAGGAAAAGCTCTGGATATCTGACTCCATTTCACCTCTGATTATCATCTAAAAGGAGGTGGCCAAATGAAGCAGATGAACCAGACTTTTGAGCAGTACCTTTACATCTATTGTAACTACCAACAGAACAACTGGTCCAAACTCCTACCTCTTGCAGAGTTCTCTTACAACAATGCCCCTAGTACTACTATAGGTGTTTCTCCATTTTTCACCAACAAGGGATATCACTCCAACATCTCCATCTATTCAGAACAAGATTTTACCTCTGCTTGTACTCAAGAATACTCCATTGACCTCAATACCCTTCATCAGTTTCTCTGTAAGGAAATGGCCCATGCCCAATAGCATTATCAAGAACCTGTGGATGCCAAATAAACTCCAACACTGGGCATCAAAATCGTAACCAGGTTTTTGTGAAAACTAAGTACTTCTGCTCCACTAGACCTTCAAAAAAACTCTCTAAAAAGAACTTGGAACCATATACTATTATCGCTCAGGCAAGAACCCACTCCTTCATCCTTCAACTCCCCAACTCTATGAAGTCTGTTTACCTCATCTTTCATGTTTCACAATTAGAACCCTCCATATCCAATGTTATTCCCAATCAGGTACAATCTCCTCCACCTCCAGTTGAGATGGATGAAGAACTAGAGTTTGAGATCTCTGAGATTCTCAACTCCAAAATAGACTGACAATGAAAACACTACAAACTGCTTTACCTTATGTGGTGGTCCAGTTATAAAGGCACTGATAAAGAAACCTCCTAGCTGCTAGTTATAGTGCTCAAATATGTTTCAAAACTCGTTGATGACTTCTACTCCTGTTATCTGGACAAGCCTGGACCTCACTCTGCATGATTGGACAAAGTTTACATTTTATATTTATATAGATGACACGTACTACCTAGATCTCCTTTGCTACCTCTGTGTCATTGTTATCCTTCTCCTCTTTCTCCTTCATTGCTGTGTCTTTTTCCATCATCTCCTAAATGGCCTTTGCTATTGCCTCTCCTATCTCCACCCTTAACTCCATTATCTCCTCCATTACCTCCCTCATTATCTCACTCTCCTCTTCATATTCCAACTTGTCCTCCAACTCCAACTCCTCTCTCTTCCCATATACCTCCATTGTCTTGAGGTTAATCAGGCATGCCATGAAGGTGCCCTGGTCCTTCAGTTGCTTGGCTTGCACCCACACTGTGTCCTGGAGCTCCCTCACTGCAGCCATCATCACCCTCCCTACCTGTGTTCACACTTTCAATACCTCTGTGAAGTCCACCTAATGTGAGGATCCTACAATAACACTTGACCCCTTCTCTGACTTGTCCATTCACCTCTTCTTCTTCACCAGCTAAGTAGCCCCCTCCATAACTCTCTTCTTCCTTTACACCAGCTTCTCCACCTCCTCCATCCCTTACCAGACACATTTTGCCTTTATCCTCCAGCACTTCTCGCATAATATCATCTTTTCTACTTCCTGGACACACTCAAGGCCCTTGGCAATGCACCTGGTGCATGCCTCTACCTCCAATACCTCCCACACCCTTTCTTTACTTGTCCTGGCACATAGTTACTACTGCTTATACACCTCCTTTGCCTTGGCTCCATCAGCTCTGTTACCTTTGAGTGGGATATGACTCATCCTCTTTTTGGCCGCTGCTTTGGCCACTTTGTGCCTCTCCTCCTTGTGTGCTCTCTCCTCCTTTGCTTTCCTCCTTTTCTCCTCCACCTTCCATCTCACCTCCTCCTTCTTCAATCATCACCTCTATTCAGTGAACTTCACTGTGCAAAGGTCATCATCATCATCATTATTTTCTGCCAAATGAACATCAGGCCACTTGTTAATATCTTTGTTTTTGAACATGGTGGTGGTTTGGAATAGAGAGATACTGGTAGGATTGAGAAGTTTTTATAGGCTTTTGCCTCTGACCTACAAATTTTCAGACACTGATTTTTTATAACTCTGCATTGTTACTAATAGGCCTTCAGGGGTTTAGGCCTAAAAGGGGGATACTGTCATATTTTGAAATTTGTACAAGTTCAACTTCAGCAACTCTACCACTCTATGTAGCAACTCCAAATCTATCTTATATATATTGCAACTCCAAACCTCTGGAATTCTCTCTCTATCTAATATATTCTATATAGTTATATTTCCAATCTCTTTTCACTTCTGTCTACCCTATATCCTGTCATCTCTGTCCTCCCTGACTTTGTCATAGTAACCCACTGACTCTTTCAGCTATATTCCTCTATTTTGTTACTTACCCTAGAAAATACTCCTTCCCTCAAAAAGACTTTTACCCTCAAAAATACTTGGACCCCCAGACTTTATTACATTGTCTTCTATTTTACTCCATATATAAAGTCATATCAATAGGACTTGTACCTCAGTTTGAATTTTATCTTACACTCACCTCCACTTCCGTTGATCTCTGTTTGAGTCTTGACAACTCCTCTCCAACCAACCTTTGATTGACTTTGGGTTGTCCCCAACCCTTGGTCCACCTCCAACCACCTCCAATCACCTCCATAAATCTGGAACACTAGATCCTGACAAGGGTGCACCACATACAGTGAAGCCAAAGTCCCATTACTTCTCTTGGATATAACTCCGGAGTTTCAGAGTTCATACTGCAGTTGACCTGGTCTTAACATTGCCCCTATGAGCTGAGCATTGAATAGAAGACAAGGGACTGAATTTAGCACCCTTTTGTTGAAAAAGAGATAAGAGACTAAATCCAGCATCTGACCATCAAAAGAAAGGAAGACAAGCGGCTGAATCCAGCATCTATTCTTTGAAAGGAAGAAAGATAAGGGACTGAATCCACCACCCAGTCATCAGGCCTTTAAAAAGCAGCATATCAAAGAGTCTAGACTTGAGTTAGACTGTTTGGATTTCTGGTTGGAACTTGGAGTGCCAGTACAATAGCACAATGCTGCTGCACATTCATTATGTGATTTGATCTGGTATTGTTACAGTTGGTAGAATTCATCAAGTGCAAGTGCCAGTCCAATGAGGATGAATCTTGCAAAAATGAGGTGAATAATATGTTTTTCTTTGTCAAATGTTTTTCACTATGACAGTTGCATGCATGTTACCTGCCAGCATTGTATATTGGTTACCAACAAGGATGTGGACAATCTTCTCAAACCCAACATCAACTTCCAGTGTGTTATATACCATTATACAGGTAGTTTAGTTTTTTTGTCTTTCCTTAAAAATCTCAAAAGTACAAACTCACTCTCTCCCTTCACTTCCTCAGTGGTTTATACCATCTAGTATGACCTAAGAAGCTATATTTTAAGGGTTGTTTCACCCATACACCATAGTTGCCCTATAAGCTTGGTCTAGCTTGGTTATCTGCTTGTTTCAGTGTTTTAGCCATTTTACCATAGCTAGTTTTCAAAATAACACTATTAGCAGCACTTTCTTCAAGCTCTGACAACCTCACAGACCTAAGAACCAATCCTAAGAAAATAACTCTATTATTAGAGGAGATATAACATATGAGCCTCCTCAAATAAGGTCTAAGAGGCCATATTGTATCCAAGAAGTGCTGCCTAAATTGTCAAGCATTTGGGGAATGGCTAAATCTTACCTTGCTTCATGTGAGCACTAAGGCAATCAACAAACATGATCAGATATAAACACAGCAAATGACATTTCAAATCTACAATAGTGTTATGATATGCTCCACTTTCTGTATTTATCCCTGTTTTCTCTTGATCATGTGACTTTCACATCACATGACATCTCTTCCCTTTGATCTTATCTTATCTTGGTCCAGACTAGCTGGTATCCTTGGCTCTATGGCCTTACTTACAATGACTTCAAAAACTCTTTCCATATTTGCTCTGATTGCAGTGTGTAAGAGGTATACTACCAAACAGTGTGGGAATTATGCTTAGCTTTGGTGGAGTCATAAATAGTACCTACCACTGGCTACATAATTGCCCCTGAGGTCATGTGATTTGGTTCATAGGACATGGAGATATAGCCAATTTGAAACAGCAATGCCATCGAAAGAATTTTTTCACTTTGAAAATAAATAGGATATTTGGATATTATTAGTACTTGGTATAGCCTCCCTTTGCTTTCAGCACTGCCTGAACCCTCCTAGGCATGCTTTCAATCAATATGACACCCCTTTACTGGTATCCTATTCTACTTCACTTGAACTCTTTTTCATAATTCATGAATTTCTTTGAGGGGGTTTCTGTTACAACTTTTCCTTTTCTTTGTACTTCCCTTTCGCCTCTGCTCAATCCATATACTACCATCCATCCTAGGTCCTCTTATCCGTCATATCCTAGGACATCCATTGGATTTCATTTTGTTTCTTCACCTTGGGCTTCTATGACTCCCTCTGTACCTGTGGTGCTTCCTCTTGCCTTATTTGTCTCATTGATTCTCCCACGAACTGACAGCTGCATGTTCTGATCTTCATCATTACACGTTCTTCCTTTTCAGGCTTTCTTCCATTCTGTTATGCGTCTTCTATTTGATTTGTAATGCATAACCCTTTTCTTTACAGTCCTCCTCGCATTCCTTACTATGGTCCGTGTGCAAGGAGACTCAGTATATAAACGACTTGGATACAACTATGATCAGTAGTTTAGATCTCCTTCGAGCTTACCTTGTATCTCGTCACTACTAGCAATCTATTTGCTTCCTCATCTTACTCACCCCTCAGTTAGGAAACCCCTAGACTGATTCTTGATTTGACTCGCTCCCTGCTTGTCAATACTCACAAGGAATCCCCTCATTAAACCACCACCAGAGGAAATCCCACATTGGAAGTCTGCGTTGTTGCTTTCCAAGTGACTCCTTGTTCCTGCAGTTAGGAATCCCCTAGACCATCCCTTGGTTGACTCACTTTCCAGCTTGTCAATATCCACAAGGAATCCCCTTGTCCCTTGTTGTCATATGTACCACAATCAGAGCAAATATAGAAAGGGTTTTTGGAGTTACTGTATTCCTTATGCACTTTAGCCCCTGACATCATATCCTTTAACCTATCAGTCAGCTGATGTTATAACCCACAGCCCTAGTTACATCATAGTCTAGGCTTATAATTCAGTACCACTAGTACTATTTAATACAACCTAGGATACTAGGATTATTAGTTCAATTCTAGTTGTCTTTGAAAACTCTCTGTGGATACCTCCTTGGTTTGACACCCCTAGCCTTGGCTCCCCCATTCTTACTTTAGCCTTTATCTATTGGATTATCCCATTGCCAGATTGCAAACTCTGGTGTGAAGTAGAGATTCTCAGTCCTGCTTTACATTTAGACTTATTACTACAAGTTTTTTTTTTTTCTTCTGTTTTTTACACACCTTCCTCCTGAAGTCCTCTTTGGTTTAGGCTTAGTTCATAACAAATAGCCATAAAGCAATGCAGAAGCACTTGCAGCTGATAGATAATCAACTCAACACCTCCAATGATTAAAGATACATAACAGATAGTCAACCTTGGCAGAACCCAACATGTTGGATCCAGTACAAAATAGTACTGGAAGAGTTAGACATCCTGGAGAGATTATATTAGAAGAGATACTTTATGGTGTTACTACTTGATGCTTTTGCATATAGTAGGCCTGTCCTCCAATCAGAGCCCTCAAAAGTTAATAAAAAGACAATCAAGGATCCTATGAGAATGTTTTTTGCTGAAGACTGGTCAGGACTGGTCAGAATCATTTATTCTTTCACTAATGTGACTGGGCTGGGTAAAAGGGTTTAGCCATCTAATTACTTCTGACCTTTAAGTCTCTTTAGTCAATTACTATCAGTGCATGCTGTTTAAGAGGCCATTTCACCCACACAGGTGACCTCTATATTTTTTTTTGATCTACAGGAATCTCCACTGAAGATTGAATTTAGTATCAATTCTTTCCTGCACTTGAAATATTGATGTAACAATGCACAGCAGCAGAGTGGCAATGGACATATTGGTGACTAACTAAATATCTATAACCTAGGAAATTTACATGGCTGTGCTGTAAAGTGAGGGCATTCTACTTATGTAATAATGAACAGCAGCAAAGCATGTAACAAATTCCTCTATTTACACTAACAATACTTTATCCACTTCAGCTTTGGACTTCAGCATGTTAAACTTCAACTATATATTATATAACCCAAAGCACACAATCATGAAAAGGTAAAATTTTCCTTGCACTACATTCATAATTCTTTATTTCATCACATCAACACAATTTTGTATTTGCCTAGGCACATTTGCCATAGATTTTCCTTTTTGAAACACAGCACAGCACAATCTATGCATTCATTTCTCATATATACAAAGTAGTTGTATTTGACTGGATACCCCAGTTTAATTCATTCTCCTGGCTTTTGCCTAAGTAATTAAGGATAGTTCATCCTCTTCCTCTTCCTCCCTTCTACCCAGTGTTTATCTATTTAGTCTAGCTGGTGGAATTAGACTCTTTACCTCCTCATTGGTAGTGATCATTTGGCCCTTCTTTTGGTTGGTCATTACAGAGCACATTTGCAGAGCAGGATGAGTAATATTATTTACTTTACAATGTTGAACAATTTATTCACAGATACTACCTAAGGCATCTTTCTAATCCAGAAGCAAAATTTGCTTGTTTTTAACTTTTGGTTTTGCAGATGCCAACAGAGTGGAAATACCAGCAATTGAATGTGTATGGCATTTTGAGTCTGACTGATATCCACCAATCTATTTGTTTAATATATGGAAGGACTCAGAACTAAATTGTGGAAATAGTTGCAAAAAGATTATGATTGCAAGACAAAGTGTTATAATATGAATATTTTCAAATCTTTTCAGACTTACACCTTTCTTTTCTCAGTCATGTGATTTGTGCACGTGACCATGGCAACCATCACATAACCAGGCCTAGAGCTAATGACATCATACATCATGATAACCACACTTTTTTAATTTCTACTCTTCTCATATAGCCCTTTTCATTTCCATTATCTAATTTTCATGACCGTGGATTCCATTAGTCTATTTATGGTAATCCTTCCCACACATAGCATGGTCTGTGTGCGAGCCTGTATAGTATATAAGGTAGATACTTTGTGACTAGCAATCCCAGTCTAATCCATTTTGGTTACCTTGATAGTTATTGCTCTGGTCTTTTGACCACCGTAGACTGAGTTGACTGGAGAAGACCCCCACCTCTTTCTTCATCGTTTGAGCCAGGACACATGTAGCTTGTGAGGTAGCACCGAGCATTGTGGTCTTGTTATTTATGTGATAGGTTCATAACACAAAGGTGCTGGAAGTATACACTATGGGCAAAGTGACATTGAACAAGCATTCAAGGGAGAGCAGTTCATAACTCTAGCAATCTACCAAAGACTAGTGCTTGAATTAAATCAGAATATGATGCCTGATTCACTAAAGTCAATGAGAAGCTATAGACAGCCTGTCAATGCAGTATTTAAGCAAGTTCAAGCCATGCTAGTAGTGGGCAAAAAGATTCTGGGTTGTTAAGACTAATAATATACATATGTATCAATTATTCATGGTGTGGCCACAATTTTCCAACATTTAATTTGTACATATCAGTAGTAACCATGTCCTTTTATGCCTCTATCACATATCTTACATTCCCTCCCATCCATTCTGAACCTGCTGTTGCAGTATACACTATCCCATGGGAATTATTTGGTCTAGAGACCACTACCAGCAGAAAACAATCTCTGAGTTCTTTCACACCTGGCAGTGGAAAGAACAATGCCACTGGCATTCCTATATTCTTTTTTAAGAGACAAAAGGTGGTAAAAATGTCTGTGAGTGTTTGAAATCAAGCACTTTCCAATCACTCTACATAATTTTGAGCCTATTCCAAGTTTAACACTAATAAGACCTTGGATGAAGTGAAAGCATATATGGATAAGCAAATACTCCATCTCACTCAAGTAAGTCAGAAGGTTCACACTGCAAAAATCCACTATCAATGCCTTTGTATGGAGGAGCTGGAGATAATCATCCTCCATATGAAGTCCATCATGCAGGATGAGTTGAAAGTAAGCCAAATGTCTCTCACTGACACAGAGTGGCAAATCAGCCAAATCAGCCAACAATTGTTTGGCAGAGGTGGGATAGCAAACAACACTGGTGGTATGGAACAGTGATCCTGCATCTTAGAAGTTAATGCCTCTGCTTATGCCAATTTTAATAGCGACTCAGACATGGCCTCTAGCTTTTGCAGGTCAGAATATTGTAGCAGACCCCTTTACCAATGTGCTAACAGTAACACTTCTTCTACCTTACTAATCTACCCAAATAATGAGTCAAATCTCAAACTTTATGTACAATTCAATTTTGTATCTGTTTTATTTGTGTTGAAATTATTCAAATTTTCTTATGCTTTCCAAAATTCAAAACAACACATTCAAGCTGACAACAGTGGCAATCTCAAGAGTGGCTATTGATAGTCTCAGATCTTGTCCTTTCTAACCTACTACCAGTATATAAGAGACTGTCAGTGAGCCTTTGCACGTAATCCAATCCAGAGTCATTGAATTTCCTCTTGCTATATTTCCTAGGTCATTATGTTAAATAACAACCACTTACATGGAATGCTCATTTGTTTATGCAGCCTTTTGAATCCTGGTCTACTAGTTTACTATGACCACTGGCATGTAAAGCAACCATTTTCTGGGCCCCTTCAATCACTATATAAACCCATTTACATCCAAGTCATCATGACCACTGGGTCATCTGTATTCCAAGTCCATTAGCAGGCCAGTCTTATGTATAAATATTGGTAAGTCTAGTTCTGGGGATACAAGCATAAGTTGCATTCTTCAATAAATTTCCTAGTGACTTCAGCTCAATCCAGGATACCTAATGTTCTTTTTCCAACCCCTATATTAGATGCTGTTGCTGCTAGGGCATGGGGTTTCAAGTCCCTTATATAGATAGTAAGCAGTCTGAAATTTTTTCATTTGCCCTCACTGACTAATAACTAGTATTTCAAAGTCCAGTTGCAAACTGGTACCACAACTGGCAATTGGATTGGACTGCAACTGATTGCAACTAGACTGCAGTTGCATGGTTGTAGGTAATTGTGACTAGTCCAGTTGTCAGTTGTATCTATCCAAATGAAAATTGAAGACTGCTTAGAACTGGTTGCAAATGGAAAGATTACTTTCTGCATCATTACAATAGCCAGACTGTAAGAATTATGTATCAATATTTTATTTTACTGGTATAGGTTCATTTTACTTTAAGGGACTCTCTGCCTTTGAAAGCATGATTTTTCTTGATTTCCATATTCAATTCTGGTATAACAACTCAAGCTCTCCTATTAGCTGGCAAGACAAGGTTAAATTGTGATCCAAAACACTACTACACATGCTTGCAATGTTGGCTTGTGCTATATATGTGATATTAAGCAGCTCTTATGTGAAGTTGTTGAAAGGCATCATACTAACTGTTGGCATTGTGCAGCTAACCTTGGGCATCCACCATGCAAGAGAAGCAGTGCAGCTGAACTCAAAGTTTATATTATACCATCAATGCATTCTCTTTTCCAAAGGATATAATTATCTTCAGGAAAAGATCCTGCTTGGAATGCAAGGAGCTCTAGTTCATCAGGATGAGGGTGTTTACTAGAGATTTAAGCAATTTCTTGTTGATCTTCATTAGTGTTTAAAAGTCTGATTTGTTATAATATGAATATTTTCAAACTTTTTGGACTTAACCCTTTCACTTTCCTTATTATATGACATATGCACATTATCATGAGAAACATCACATGATCTAGATCTAGACTTAGACATATAACACACCTTATTGTTTTAATCTCTGTTTACTTCTCTTCTTCATCAATTTCCACATTAATCTTCATCTTATACTCACATGATATACTTCTTCACTCTATCTATCTATAGTAGTTCCTCTCATGCATAGTGTTACGACTACCCGGGGTAGGAGTAATCGCTAAGGCCTTCGAGAACAAGGAGTCGAGTTGGAGCTCGACGACGCAGGGGTCGATCGAAGATAGTCGGCTTGAGGAACCGACACGCAGTACTTCCGTTGTGGGGATTCCTCCAACGGTGGACAAGGATATCGGCGAGTCGAAGGACAAGCCGATCAAGGAAGCGATCTAGGGGTTTCCTAATCGCGGGCGAGTAAGACGAGAGAAGCAAATAGATTGCTTAGTGGCGACGAGTTACAAGAGTAAATCGAAGGAGGTCTAAACTAAGGATCTAAGTGATACTCGAGTCGGTTTTATACGTAGTCTCCTCGCGCACGGACCTAAGTAAGAAATGCGAGGAAGACGAAGAAAGAAAGAGTGACGCGTTACGGATCAAAAGAAGACGCGTCACGGAATGAAAAGAAGACCGAAAAGGAAGGACGCGTAATGATGAAGATCAGAACACGCGGCCGACACATCGCGGGAGAATCAACGAGAC
>JBBPQZ010000311.1:0-18128 GCA_038092795.1 Boletus rubissimus
ACAAGTGCAACAACACTGTAGTCTAGCAACCTACTGTTGTCTAGCTCCAATACTAGTGCGTGACCACTAGGAGATCATAATACTAACCAGACCATTAGTCGAACCATTTCAATTACTCTAGTCCATATACATTTGTAGAGGATTGGCGAACAAACCATATACTGTCCACACTAAGTTTATCACTGAATTCCTCTAGTAGATCTAGATACTAAATTCATCTAGGAAATATTTATCCCTAGCTTATAGTATAACATCCGTGGGTAGGTAAGGCATAAGTCTGGGGAACTTTGTTTTAGTTCCATTGCATTTGCCTACAAAGAAGACAGCGGGGGCTGTGGAAATTGTCTCCTTGAGTTGCTCAAATGCTTGTTGGCATGCTGGTGACCACTTGAAGTCCCATTTTACCGATGTGAGACTGCTTAAGGGGCAGGCGATTTGGGCAAAGTTCTTTACAAATCGTTGGTAGAAATTTAGGAATCCCAGGAAACCCCTTAGAGTTTTCTTTGAGGTTGGTACTGGCCAGTCCTTAATTGCTGCTACCTTCTTTTCGTCCATTTTAACCTCATTTTGGAATACCACTAGTCCCAAGAACTCTGTCTCCTGGATCTCAAAGTCGCATTTGTCATGTCAGAGATATAAGTGATTATTCTGCAGGATTTCCAGTACCTCTCGTACCACCTTACAATGTTCCTCGAGGGTCTTGGTGAAAATCATGATGTTGTCTATGTAGACCACTATGACCCCTCAATTGATCAAGTTTCAGAACAGGGAGTTCATCATCATTTGGAAGGTGGCAGGGGAGTTACATAGCCTGAAGAACATCACCAGGGACTCAAAGAGTCCTTGGTTGGTTCAGAATGCGGCTTTCCATTTGTCTCCTTCAGCTATTTGTACATTGTTGTACTCCCACCTTATGTTGAATTTGGTGTAATATTTGGCAGATTTGAGTTTTTCTACCAATTCGGTGATTAGGGGAAGTGGATATCAGTTGTGCCTCGTGACGTCGTTCAGCTTCCAGTAGTCTTGCATAGGGTGGAGGCAGCCGTCCTTCTTCTTAATAAAGAAGAATGCTGATGCGAAGGACGATTTGGAGGGGCAAATGCAATCCAATTTCAGATTCTCTTCGAGGAATTTGTCTAGTTCATCTTGTTCCCCCGGGTTTAATGGATAGACCTTGCAGTCTACCGTATGGTCTCCTGGTAGGAGTTTGATGGTGTGATCCCATGGTTGCCTCGGGGGGAGTTCATTGAAACTCTCCTTGGCAAATATGTCGGCGTAATTGTGTACATATTTGGGGGCCGCTTCCTCGAAGATCTTCTTCTTTTTTATTACAAAGTCTCGGGCTGCTATATTGGTCGTCATGTTACAGAAGTAGCTCTCCATATTGAGTTTGAACAACCGATCTCCATTGTGCAGGATGAATTTGATGTCCTCCTCATCATCGTTGTCACAACTTTCTAGGTGAGGCATATGGTCCTCTTCGCATCGGAATGCAATTTGTCCCGTCTTCCAGTCTATGTTTGGGTTGTGGACTTTCAGCCAATCATGTTCCAGGAAGACGGTATTTGGACCTAGATTTGTAATGGCAAGGGCCAGTTGTTCCTTGTGGTCCTTGATCTGCATTTTTACGATGACGAATTTCTTGATTTTTCCTGATTGGTTTAGGGATCCATCAGTGTTGTACATGGACACGGATCCGGGGAGGATATGAGTTACCACCTTTTTCTCAGCCACAAATTTCTCGTGTATCAACGACCTGGTACAGCTGGAGTCAATTAGGGCTTTGACTTCCGCGCTTGTTCCGTCAGACATCCTCAGGATTATGGGTATCTCGAGAGAGTTGCATTCCTTTCTTACTGATGCCTTCTTATATTGGGGGGGTCTCTGGAGGTCCCTCAAGATCCAGTGTGCATTGGAGTTGCTTATCTTTTTTAGATCCAAGAGTAGATCAGGCATTACTTCCACTCTTCTGGATTCGTGGACGAATGATCTTAGGTGTCCCAGGTTCCTTGCAGTATCTGGGTTCTCTATCTGAGTTTTCATCCACCTGATGGTCCAGGGGTCTACTGTGTTCATCCAGTAGTGGTTCGAGTTCTGGCTTCTTCGGTTCTTGGTGGAAGGGCGCTCTGCAGCCTCATTACCACCTACCTTAGATGTTCTGGTGCTACCGAACCCTTGGTCTGCTTGCTTGGTCTCATCAAGGGATTTTACCTCTCTTATGGGGGGGGTTGATATTCATTCAAGAATCAGTTGTGCCACTCAGTCGCCCACTTTCGCTACAAATTCTTCGTTCAAGAAGTTGAACAGGAGGATTTTCACTTTCTCCCTGTAGTCGCTGTCTATTACACCTGCCCCGGTGGTTAGCTTCTTCTTTACTGCTAACCTGCTCCTTGATGCAATTCGGCCATAATGGCCTTGTGGAATTTTCATTGACAGCCCAATGGCTATCAGGGCTTGTCCTTTCGCCAGAACTATCGCGTCCTCAGAGGCATACAGATTGTATCCGGCCACACCCGGAGATCCTTGCACTGGGAGCGGTATTTCCTTTTTTGTTCTAATGTGGTGGTGGGGAGGTTTACTCAGTTGACTTCTTCAGTCTCATCATTGTGGGACAAAATCATATATCGATTGCTTTTTTGTACAGGTGGCAATGACTTAAATGATACAGTAGGTTGACTGGTATCTACTGTACAGACTGAAAACCCGATTCAGAGTCCGTATTCTCTTCCACGACTTTTGTGATTGTAATCTGAGTTTCCTGCTCAGGCAATTTGGCAGTGTTCATCAGGGCACAGATTTGGGAGAATTGTTGGGGGGAGATTGTTTGACCATTCCATTCTACAGCTCACGCTCTCGGGCCGCACGGACAGGCCAAGATTTGCCACATCTCCAGCATACTCCTGCAGTACATGCCTTATCGAGCTCCATTGGAGCTCCACATCCTGGGAATACGCCGGCTGCGTTCAGGTGGGGGACTGTGGTGGCAGTAGGTGGTGGTCCGGCTGGTGGGGTGTATTGTGCCTGGGGTCTCCTCGGAGTGAATCATTATTGGTTGTAGGGGACAATGCAAGCGCTCTGATTCCATTCCCCTCACTCATGGAGGATTTCCTGTGACTTCTGGAAGGCCTCCTCCCATTTAAAGAGGTCCTCAGAGTCCACCAGCACATGGTTATTGTCCTCCATGTGATTCACCAGTACCTGTCGTGCGCATTGGCGGATTTGATCAACCAATGACCTTCTGTTGGCAATGGTGTCATACTCCACTTCGTCTGCAAACTGGTATAGCTTGGTGAAGAAGTCCTTTACCGAGTCATTCCCTTGCTTTAACATGAAGAGCTTCATCTGGGCCCTGCACTTCAAACCGGGGGGTTGGAATGCTCATTTGAGGTTTGCCTCGAATGTCTCGAACTTCTGGTGTTCATCAATCTTTCGCCTAATTTGGAGGTCTGCCCACCGCCTAGTGGGGTTCTCTCCCTTCATATATGACGTGACAATAAGGATCTTTTGATGTCCTAAGGGTTCCTGCTCGAAGCCCCTCATGTATACTGTCATTTGTCTCCATCAGAATAGGAACTTCTCCTTGTCTCTATTATAGAGGTCGGACTTGGCATAGATTGATTTTCTGATTTTTTTGTCGGGATTGAATCCTCAGATAGGTTCATAGAGACAGTAGGAAAGGTCCAGTCAGTGTCCTTCACTAGATGGCAAGGATGAAAGGGAAGGCAGTTTGCCCAGAGGGGGCAGTTGTTGCAGTGGGAGCAGGAATCTTCATAGGTGATAGGGGGGGTATGGCTTTCCAGGGTTTTTATGAATATAGTTGTACCTCCAGCTGAGATACTCAAAGTCTAGGTGTGCATTGTCTGCTTGCCCTGGTGTGAAGGTGGGAATGAGTGGTGGGAACAGCATGGGCTGAACTGCTGGGTGCATAGTCGGCTTTGCTACTGGTGTTTTGCTAGTCCCTTCCATCAAGACATCCTCTAACGCCTGTGAGAGTCCCATCATAGAAAACGTAGAGACCTGCTCTGGTTGAGGGGACTGAACTTCAATTCGGGAGGGTAGACGAGCGTACGGAGATGGAGTTCCGGTTTTAGACATATCAGGCAGGTCGACGTAAGTTTGACTTGGGGCAGAGGTAAGGGAGGTAGTTTCCTATGGGGTTGTCTTCCTGTAGGAGGTCATATCAGTACCAGTATATCATCTTCTTTTTAGAGTGGACCCAGGCTTTCAAATAAGGAGGTGGAGGAAGTCTCCGTATGGGTGTCCCACTGGTACCTCACTGTTTGCAGGATAGTGGTGTCATTGTAGCGATGGAGGGCAGGGATGAGATTTTGAAAGATTTTGACCACTACTTGTACTGGATTCTGTTGAAGGAGGCAGAGTAATCGGCACAGATTGGATACCTAAAAGGAAGCCTCTGATTCTCCAGTGGCAAACAGAATTTGATATGAGATGGGTGGAACCAGAAAGGCTTTACTACAGCCTGGGGGAATACTGCCCTCGTCAGTTGTGATGTCACAAGTGATCACGAGAACCTGGATTTACTGGCATAGAACCAACACGGACTGCTAGGCACTCAGCAGATGACGGGGGCTAGTACACTATGCCCGGTAGCAACTTTATTCTTATTTATAATGGCAGACAACTGTATGTATACAGTGGGCGTGGTTGTAGTCCGCTCTCATTTTATCTCTGAGAAGGAGAGATTCCCCTGAAGTCTGGGGTCCAACTAGTGCGCTATCGCAAAGAGCAACAGCACAGATGGATGAACACATTGCCCAGGGAATTATCCCATATGAGCTGAGTGCGAAGGAAGGTGGGTCTGAGTAAACAGCGATGCAGCAAAGTGTGCATCAACAGGTGAAGTTGGTATGAGTAACAGCAAAGAGAGGGGCATCGGGGATTGAGGTGATCAGCAATGAAGTAGTTTCAGAATTATGAAAAGACCACGAGTCCACAAGAGTCACTAAGTGTGATAATCAAATGAAAGAAATGGAATTCTGAAACTAAGAAATACATGTGAGGGATCAACTACTTATATACTGTAGCTACGTATGCACAGACCATGTTTAGGGCCAGTGTGGAAGGTCTTAGAATGATTATGTAATGTGATGTCATGGAATGTTCTGGAATATTTGGAGGGTGATGTCATAGAAAATAAGATAAGGAACTAGGTGGATGAGTGGTGGGGGCGAGATTAATGAATCTGTTGTTGAAATAAGATAAGCTCTTGTACCCAAGCGGATGCATTGAATCCTGGTGTGAGTCCACATGACCAGCTGAGGGAAGAACCATTGAAGGAAGACAGGGGTTTCATATAAGTATCTTCTAAAACATTGACATGACCGAGGCTTTATTTCATTTCAGTGGCTCATAACGCGTAGCAAGGATGGTGAGTGATGGCGGGTATGGAATGTCAGAAAGAGGTTGGGGTGAAGAGGGAAGTGGTGACCGTGCCAGCAGGGTGTTGCTACGCAATGAGCACAGTGAGGGAAGCTGAGTGAGATTATCAGGCGATGACCTGCACCAAGTTGAATTGATGCATGGCCATGGCAGAAGGACCCAAGGAGTCAAAATTCATACACTTCTTACAGTCAAAATTCCACAAGACTTTAGGGATGGATAGTCTATAGTATAAACTACCTTTCCCTAGATCTTCTTAATTTTCCCACCATTTTCTGGGGAGATATTAACTTATCTTTCCCACCCATTCTCATATAGTGATTAAACTTATAATTACACAGAAATTCTTTATATTTCATTTCTACCCTACATACTTGCCAAAGTAGCTACCATTCCCACAATCACATGACCATGTACTACCCCAAATGAGTCATACCTGGTCAGTATGAGTCAACATGAGTTACAGTAAATATTAGCATCCATAACTACCAAAAAGTGTACTAGATTCAGCTCAGCTTAGTATGAGTCAGCATGAGTCAGTATGAGTCATCATGAGTCATGAGCTAAAAATAGACTACCCCTGATTTGTAATGCATGAGTCAGCATGAGTCAGCACCAAGCCTACCAAGTCAAAGCTCATTCAATTAAAATGAGCCATTTGTAATTCTTTTGGCAATTGACAGCCAATTACTTAGCATTCTCTTGGCA
Source organism: Boletus rubissimus (assembly GCA_038092795.1). NCBI lineage: Eukaryota > Fungi > Basidiomycota > Agaricomycetes > Boletales > Boletaceae > Lanmaoa > Lanmaoa rubissima. The sequence continues at coordinate 6,109 of JBBPQZ010000311.1, forward strand.
TTTGTAAGCGATTTGTAAGCTAGCACAGCCTAGCACAGCCACTGTAAATATCTATATAAGGAGAGCCTTTCAGGCCACAAAAAGCAAATTCTTATCCATAGAGATTTGATCTCACAGAGGAGTTCTCTCTTAAAGAGACTTTCTCACCCCATTCAGGAGTTCCCTCCACAGGTAACCCACAGAGGGCCTAGTGCAGGACAATTCCTTAGCTTTAATACTACTAGATAGTTTGTTAGGAGCAAAAGACATGTATCCAAGAAGGAACAAGTAAAATAGGACATCTTTAGGGAGAAAACTCTTCATAGGGCAACTAAAGGGAATAGACCCCCAACAGCCTAGACTACTAGTGCCAAGCACATCTGCTATATCAGCTGACTAAGCCACCTAAAGGAATAAGTGCTAGTTTTGCTTGACCTGATTTCATCTCCTTAGTTACATAATAAAGATTGAGTTATTGAAACCTATCTGAGTGAACTAAGCGAAGCCTAGTCTGAATTCCAGCAAAGCCTGGAACTTATATACATCTCTACATCTCTATATTTTAGCATATTTACAGATTACTGCTAACATCTTTATATCCTTGTAGCCTCTTGGTTTACTAACACCAACAGGTACCAGGAAACTAACTCTTGGCAACTTTATTAAAGTTCAGCCAACATATCTCTTGCACAAACAAGTGCAACAACACTGTAGCCTAGCAACCTACTGTTGTCTAGTCCCAAATTCTAGTGCGTGACCACTAGGAAATCACATTACTAACCAGACCATTAGTCAAACCCATCTCAATTACTCCAGTCTGTATACATTTGTAGAGGATTGGCAAACAAACCACATACTATCCACACTAAGTTTATCACTGAATTCCTCTAGTAGATCTAGATACTGAATTCATCTAGAAGATATTTATCCCTAGCTTATAGTGTAACATCTGTGGGTAGGTAAGGCATAAGTCTGGGGAACTTTGTTTTAATTCCATTGCATTTGCCTACAAAGAAGACATTGCTCTTTATTTGTTGACATTAGTGAGAAAGCCCCTTGACATCTACCACCATAGGAAACTCCACGTCAAAAGTTTGTGTCATTGCTCTCCAAATGACACCTTGTCCATAAGGGCCTTAGCGATTACTCATATCCTGGGTAGTCGTAACACTTGATACAAGTTGAAATAAAGATACTAGCTGCAAATGAGCCAAGTCAGCAACAACAAAGAAAGCATATGAAGCACAATATATCTGAGCCATTTATACCATCCAGCAACCACCCTAGACATTCTACCAAGCTTATAAATCCACTATGTCAACATGGACAACTCAAATCACATCCTAAATGAGTTAATCAGACTTGATCAAGAAAATTGATATACTAGGTCATATGGTTGCATTGAGGTCAAATCAGGCAAATTAAAGTGATTAGATATAATATACATGGTGTACAGAGGCCAAGGAAACAGTGCTGAGGTGTGATACACACACATGAAAATGCTAGAGCTGATCAATGGTGAGCATGGAAGAAGAAATAGTACAAATGCATTAGCTAAGCTGCAACTTACCATATATAGACATTACTCAAGTGTATCTTCTCAGACACAACATACAAACTACATCTGCACAAATGATGCTACATGGACTACAAAGCCATTCATTCAATAAATTATGATATACTCTCATTTGATTTTACTTTCTACTCATTAGAACAAACACTTATAGTCTATTGTCTTAGCCTTTTGTGTTTGAGGAGGAGGGTTGGATATTATATTCTATATTAGATATTGTTAAGACTGTGCTGACAATCTCCAGGTGTAACTCCAAAACTCCAGAGTTGGTAGGGATAAGAACATTGGCTTTACTATATGTGGTGTGCCCTTGCTGTTGATTGGGTCCTTGTATTTCAGAGCAAAGGTTTGGAGGTGATTTGGAGGGGATCAATAAGGTTGGAAGTGATCAAATAGGGATTGGAGGTAAACAGGGGATTTATAGTGGAAGTCAAAAGTTGGTATCTAAGTTGGTAGTCTAAGTCGATAATCTAGCTAAAGTACAAGACTAGATACAGGGATTTATATATGGAGGTAAAACAGAAGATGGAGTACTAAAGTCTAGGGGTTTGAGTATTTTCAAAGGTACAAGTATTTTTGAGGGAATAACAAAAAGGAAAACAGATAACTAAGGAAAAATGAAGATAAAAGGTCAGGGAGAACAGAGATACAGAATGCAGGGATGATGGAGGTACAAGATGCAGGGATGATGAAGGTACATGAGTATTGGAAATAAGTATTACAGGATAGATGAAAGGAGAGATAAACTCACAAGATCCAGAGTTGTGATATACATGAAAAGAGATTGGAGTTGGCATGTAGTGCACTAGAGGTGTTAGAGGTGTCAGAGATGGACTTGTGGATTTACGGGATATAACAGGTATATAGCTTATATAAGCAGCCTTTACATTGGACCACAATACTATACCTTTGCTTTAGTAACTACTAAAGTATTCTACAATAACAGCAACAACAATGAAGGTGTTGGGTGAGGGTGGGGTGAGGATGTTGAATAAGAATGTCAGGTGAAGGTGAACAAGGTGAGGATGAGGTGTTAGGTAGGGTGAAAGCAAGGTAAGGGTGGAGGGTGAGGACAAGGACATTGGACAATGACAACAATGAGGATGAGAGTGACTGCTTTGGATGAGTAGGTAATGATAAAAATGCTAAGCAAGTTATGACTCACTATATATGGACACTGCTTGAAGGTGGCCTGCCAAATTAGGCTACTGGTATAGGTTTGGTTGATTAAATTAGAAAGTTACATAAAAGAAGGAAAGAATAAGTAAAAATAAGAAAACTATTGATGAATGAATAGCCAATAGGAATATAAATAATTCTCCTACTGAAGTTTGATATTGCATGGTAATCTAGCAATAATGGGCCATCAAACAGCCTGATGTCATATAACGACTTCAAAAAGTGTTCCAATCTTTAACTCCAAACCAGGGCGTGAAGCACCCTGCAATCACTTGTGGGAATTTCACTTAGCTTTGGTGGAGACAAATAATGTACAAACTCCAGGCTACAAATTATGTCACTGGGTCATGTGACCCAGGTCAGGGGCTATTGAGATACACCACTTTTAAAACAGCAACACCATTGGTGTTATAATATAAACATTTTCAAACATTTTTGGATTTGCACCTTTTCTTTTCTCAGTCACATGATCTGTGCACATGACCGTGGTAATCCTCACATGACTAGGTCTAGAGCCAATGATGTCATACCACAAGGCAACCTCGCCCTTTTAATTTCCGCTCTTCTTACACAGCCATTTCATTTCCGTTATCTCTCTTTCACAATCGTGGAATCACTTAGTCTATTTATGGTAATCCCTCTCATGCATAGCATGGTCTGTGCGCACGCCTGTACAATATATAAAGTAGCACTCTGCGACTGGTATTCCCAGTCTAATCCATTTTGTTCACCACACTAGTCATTGCCTTGGCCATCTGGTCATTGTAGACTGTGTTGAGCAGAGAAGACCCCCATACCCTCATCCTTGAGCCAGGAATCATGTATCCTGCAAAGCATTAGTCCGAGCCTTGTGGAATTGTCTTGTCATTCATGTTACAACTTTTCCTTTTCTTTGTACTTCTCTTTCACCTCTGCTCTATCCATGTACTACCATCAGTCCTAGGGCCCCTTATATGTCATATCCTAGGACATCCATTGGACTTCATTCCTTGTCTTCGCCTCGGGCTTCTTCAACTGCCTCCGTATCCATGGCGTTTCCTCTTGCCTTATTTGTCTCGTTGATTCTCCCACGATGCGTCGGCTGCATGTTCCGCTCTTCATCATTACGTGTCCTTCCTTTTTGGGTTTCTTTCCATTCCGTTATGCATCTTCCTTTGATTCATAATGCATAACCCTTTCTTTTATAGTTCTCCTTGCATTTCTTACTGCGGTTCGTGCGCGAGGAGACTGCATATATAAACAACTCGAGTATCACCTAGATTGCTAGTTTAGACCTCCTTCAAGCTACCTTGTATCTCGTCGCCTAGCAATCTATTTGCTTCTCTCGTCTTACTCGCCCTGTGATTAGGAAACCCCTAGATCGCTTCTTTGATTGACTTGTCCTTCAACTCGCCGATACCTTCAAGGAAACCCCTTGACCACCACCGTTGGAGGAATCCCCACAACGAAAGTCTGTGTGTCAGTTCCCAACCCGACTCTTTGATCAACTTGCCTAACCTGCTTGTTGATACCCTTGAGGAATCTCCTCGACTACCACCGCCGGAGGAATCCCCACGTCGGAAGTACTGTGCCGTCAGCTCCCAACCCAACTCCCTGTCATCGAAGGCCCCTTGCGATTACTCCTACCCCGGATAGTCATAACAAAAGGTCTAAACTCTCTAGCAGAGGCTACCACTGTGTAAGCCTCCACCATTCACCCTCAGCGTAACCACCCCACTTGGGGACTTTACCATCCTGCCCCTGCTAAACCTTCTTCCCCAGAGGAATCAGACGAGTCCACCCATCCAGAAGATCAGGAACCAGACGAACTAGCGGCTTAGATCGAGAACACTCTTCATTGCCAGACAGCCAAACAGCAAGACCAGAACCTAGCCACTGCTCTCTCCTGTAGCCTCACCATCCCATCCAGACCCACTTCCGCCCCTTCCTCTCCAATACCCACTCGCTCTACTGCTCCCAGTCCCTCTTGCGCTGTTCCTCCTGCTCCTAGCCCTTTTACTAGTATTCCTGTTTGTCCTTCCCCTATTTCATCCCTACCTTTGTCCTCGCTGATAATGTCCTCCTATCCCACTGAGCTCCGCCTTGGTGCCCCCGAGATCTTTGATGGCTCCTATGACAAAGCCATACCTTGGTTGAATACTGTGCTGTTTTACCTCACAGTAAACGACACCACATATAACACCGACCCTAAGAAGGTTGCCTTTGCCCTGTCTTTTATGACTAAGAGACCCGCCCTCACCTGGGCCACCACTTACCGCATGTCTACAATCACCGCAGGAGTTGCAACCATCGATACTTGGGAAAACTTTGTCAAAGCTTTCAAGACCGCGTTTAAACACCATGACATGGTCAACAATGCCATTACCTGGCTCACCACTAAGCGCATTCTCATTGGTAAGAATGGCGTTTACAACCCCTCACTCAACTCGTACATTGCCAAGTTCAAGAACAAAGTCACCACGTCCCAAGTCCAGGATGATAACGTCCTGATTTCTTACTTCGCTTCTGGGCTACCTCCTGCCCTTATGAGGAAAATCATGTTCATGGAGAAGGTTCCATCCACCATCGAGGTATGGTACGAAAAGGCCATCCACTTCCAGACTCAATAGGATCGTGCCGCTGAGTTATCGTGCTGATACTCCTGACCCTCATACCAACTCCACTAGAACTTCTCCTCTCCCTCTCGAACCCCCACCAAGGACCCTGACACCATGGACGTTGACATAATTCGTGTTCCAAAGATAACCCTGGAGGAATGGAAGCGTTGTGTCAAAAAGAAACTTTGTTTTAGATGCCATAAACCCGGCCACTCCTCCCCTGCCTGCCCCACTTTCACAGCTGCCAAACCGGTCATAAAGGTGATCAGTCAGGATGACGATGAAGATCTCCCACATCTTCAAGAAATAGACGATGATGATGAAGATGTCCCAGCGGTCAGGAGGGTAAGGTTCAAAAAGATGGATTTTTAAATAGGGGAACTTCTTCAATGTAAGTCTTCCCTTCTTCTCCTATGTGTGCGCCTGTACTTGTAACATCTATTACCAAGGCAATGCAAATCCCCGTTCAAGTAATCGTACCCTCACACACATTGAAAGCCATCGACACCTGTGCCCTCATCGATAGTGGAGCCAACATCTCCTGTATTGACTGGAACTTCGCCCACAAACACAAGCTTCCTCTTACGAAGCTCGACAAACCAATCTATGCCCAGAACGCCAACAACTTCCTTAACAAGAAAGGTGCTATCCGGTACTCCTGCTCGCTGTTCCTCAACATTGAGGGAATAGCACGACAAGTAAACTTCATGGTCATGTCCCTTGGACGTGACAATGTCCTCCTCGGACACCCCTGGTTGAAAGAAACCAACCTTGCCATTGACTGGACCAAACAGACTCTTTCACTTTCCGAAAGTCTCAACCAGTCGAAGGAACTCTACACCTTGCACTCGATGGATTATGACCGTCATTCATCCAAATTTTGGAAACCTCCACCCCGCGCTTCTCAACATATCCACGTCGATTCTATCACCCACTCCCATCTATTCAAATATAACGAATGGAGAGATCCCTCTGCCCATTGCCAACATGACAACAATATCCAGATCATGTTCTGCATCATCAAAAGCGGATCTCGATATATCCCGAAAGGATCCCCTGTTATCGGACGCCTTATGCAGGCAATCAAACTTGCTATGGCTGCTGAGAAGAAGAAACCTAAATCAGTTCTTCCAGCAGAATACTCCAAATTCACTTCCATCTTCTCGAAAGAAGCCACCGACCACGTCCCCCCTTCACGGCCTTACGACCACAAGATTAACCTCAAAGATTCTTTCACTCCAAAGATCGGAAAGCTCTATCCCCTCTTGCCTAAGGAACACACTGCCACTGAGTCCTTTTTACAGGAAAATCTAGATTGTGGCAAGATCCACCCTTCAAAGTCCCTACAAGCATCCCTGTTCTTCTTTGTCAAGAAGAAGGACGGCGGCCTCTGTTCCTGCCAAGACTATTGTTACGTCAATGAACATACCATTCATGACGCGTACCCACTACCCCTAGTATCTGACCTCGTCGATAAACTCCGTGACACTAAAGTTTTTACCAAGTTCGACGTACGATGGGGATACAACAACGTCTGTATCAAAGACAGACACCAATGGAAAGCCACTTTTATTACCCATAAGGGGCTTTTTGAACCAACCGTAATGTTCTTCAGTCTCTGTAACTCACCTGCCACAGTTCAGAGATTCATGAACGACTCCTTCCATGACATGATTGCCGAAGGCTGGCTAGTTATCTATATGGACAACCTCCTCATCGCCTTCCCCAACGAGGCAACACACACCGAACAAACTAAGCACGTTCTCCAACGCATGACAGAACTTGACTTGCATCTTAAGCTCGAAAAATGCAAGTTCACTGCCACCGAGGTAGAATATCTTGGGATGATTGTCAAATCCAGACAACTCACCATGGACCCCGTCAAGCTTGACGGAATCGCCTCTTGGCCAGTTCCCTCTACCGTCAAAGACATCCGGTCTTTCCTTGATTTTGCCAATTTCTATCAACGATTTATCCCTGATTACTCTAACATTGCCCGTCCCCTTATAGACCTCACCAAGAAGCTTAGTTCGTGGTCTTGGTCATCCGCCTGTACCCACGCCTTCAACACCCTCAAAACACTTTTCCTCAAGAAACCGGTATTACAAATGTCAAATCTCTCTGCCCCTTTCACCATCGCCACCGACGCCTCAAAATATGCCTCTAGAGGCATCCTCCTCCAGATCGACACCAACGGAGAATGGCATCCTTGTTCTTACATCTCTCAGTCATTCTCCCCCACTGAATGAAACTATGACATTTATGACAGAGAACTCCTCGCTGTGATCTGAGGTTTGAAGGCGTGGCGCCACTATCTTCACGGCTCAGCCTTCCCCATTCAAACATTTACGGATCACAAGAACCTTACCTATTTTCGGCAACCACAGACTCTCAACTGTCACCAAGCCCATTGGCTTATTGACCTTGCCGATTTCGATCTGAAAATGATCCACGTCCCCAGCACGCAACTTGCCGGTCCCGATGCCTTATCTCGGCGCCCAGATCTCCTCCCCGCTTCAGATCTCGATAACGAAGGTGTAACTCTTCTCCTGCCTTCTTTCTTTGTTAATACTATTGATGCCACTCTCCATGAATGGATCAAGGAGTTCTCCGAGTCTGACACCTTAGTCTGTCAGGCCCTCCAGTCCATGAACGAAGACATTCCACCTGCATTCCACTCCCACCTTGCCAATTGGCAACTCGATGCTGGTGTCCTTACCTACCAAGGCTGCATCTACATCCCTGCCAATGATTCCCTCCGTCGCTCCATTTTACAGTGTTGTCACAATCACGAAACCGCCGGTCATCCTGGATTTCTCAAAACCTGTCAACTTATCGCTGCCGAATTTTGGTGGCCCGGCCTCACCGCATACGTCTGTCGCTATGTTGAAGGTTGTGCCACCTGTCAGCAAGCAAAGTCTAACACTCATCCCTCCGTTCCCCCTCTCACTCCGATCAAATCCACTGTGTCTCGCCCATTCCAGCAGATCTCCTGCGATCTGATCACTGATCTCCCGGTTTCCGCCTCTGGCTTTGATTCGCTCTTGGTCGTGGTTGACCATGGGCTTACAAAGGGGGTAATTTTATGCCCTACTAAGAAATCCATCACCACCGAGGGAATTGCCGCCCTCTTTTTCCATAAAGTTTTCCTATGCTTTGGTCTCTACGACAAAATCATCTCTGACTGAGGACCCCAGTTTGCGAGTTTGTTCGCCTGCAAGCTGGGGAGATCACTATGATACAACCTATCCCTCTCCACAGCATACCACCCACAGACTGACAGAGAGACTGAACACGTAAACCAGGAGGTTGAAACCTACCTCCGTATCTACTGTGGATCCAACCCAGGGTCATGGGCAGATTCAATTTCCCATGCCGAATTCACTCACAATCATCGCCCCCACTTTGTCACCGGCAAATCCCCATTCTTTCTCATGATGGGATATGAACTCCACGCTCTACCGCCAATCATTGCCAATTCGAATCTCCATGCAGTAGAAGATCGTTTGAAGACCCTTTCAGCTGCCCGAGATGAAGCCCTTGCCTCCTATGAGCTGGCACATCAAACCATGTTAGCCCGAACTAGACAACACTTCAAACCCTTCGCCCTAGGAGATAGGGTATGGCTTGAAGTGCGGAATTTGAAATGTTCCATTGCAAATCCCAAATTCACCTCCAAACGAGAAAGACCCTTCTCCGTCACCAAAGTATTGTCTCCGATCACATACCAACTATGCCTCCCCAAGGCCTGGAAAATCCACCCGGTATTCCACGCTTCGCTTCTCTCACCATACTGCGAGAACAACACTCATGGGGCTAACTACCCTACGCCCCCTCCGGACTTAATAGATGGTGAAGAAGAATACGAAATAGAAAAGATCATCAAACACAAAGGATCAAAAGAACGATGTTCCTTCTTGATCCATTGAAAAGGGTATTCGACTGAAGAGGACTCCTGGGTTCCAGAGAGACACTTGACCAATGCGGACTCCGCCCTCAAAGTGTATAAAGCCCTCTTCTTCTCTGTTTTCTCTTCATCCTCCCAGAACTAACATGGCCATTAACTTCACCCCCACCGAAGAAATTCCTCACCTAACCCTCACCATTGCCCAGATCTACGAACACTACCAAGTATCTCCCAGCTTCGCCTCTCCTCTCGCCATTCCGTCCCCGCCTCACGAAAATCAAACCCTGTTCCCCGAGGAGCATAATATGTCGTCTCCTCCAATTTCTGCTTCTCCTTCTTTTGTACCTTCTTCCCCACTTGTTTCCCACGATAGTATTACCATCCCTGACGTTACTTCACAACGTCCTCCTACTCCTCCTATGGAGCATACAGCTAGCCCTTCAGATGATACTGAACAAGCCCCTCTCTTTGTAGATGTCCCGACCACCACGTATTGCCTCAGTGATGGTCCCCCCACCATCTTTGAGATCCACGAGCTCATCAAGCTCATCACCAACCCCGGTCTTGCAACCACCCTCGACTATTACCTCGATTCGGCATCCCTCCTATACGCCCTTTACAATGCCTACCTAGCAAACTTAAATATCATTGCCCTCGCCCATGCTCCCACCACTGACGCCAACCGGTCCTATGTGGCCCAGTTTATTTACCAGGACACTATGTAGGCGCAATCCCGCCTCCTCATAGCCCTCCATCAACTCGGCATGCTCACCTTTTTAAGGGACATGCGTCGTTACCTCCTGGCCATGGCCACGCAAACCCATCCCCTCACCTGGAAGCTTTACAAAGCGCTCGCTGTCGAACACCGTCACACCTGCCAACGTGCAACCCCAACAGTCTTCCTCACCAAGGTCGAGAGACCTCCTCCCACTGAACCAGTCACAGTTCTACAGGCCCTCACCACCACGCCATCCACCCCCTCCGCCTCTTTGACCCCACTTGGGTCTGACGAGGACCGCCTTATGCAACAAATCGAAAGCGCCTGGACCGGTGCTGACGGTCGCCTCCCTCTTCCAGACTCACACCCCCAAGCTGGAGAACACTATTATTCCTGCAGTCGCATCGGCCACTTTTAACACGACTGCCCCGTGCACCAGTGCATGACTTGCCTCTGATGGGCTTCTGGGCATATCCTCGCCCGCTGCCCTCTCCGACATTGCACCGCCTCCCCTCCGCCTTATTGCATTCCACCCCCTAGGCAGCAATCGTCCTCCTCCTCGTCCATCCAGATCTCGTCCTCATTATCCTCCACTGGACGAAGGCGTTCCCATTGAGGAACTAACTCGTTGTGCCAACAGGGAACACCCCCTGTTCCTCATCACTCCTCCCCTGTTCTCCAACGCTTCCCACATCAACGATCCCCCTCTCCCCTCGTCGACCATAACTACTCTAACGAGGAAGATTGCATCAATGAAACTGGTTACGGTAACATCACGGGCTTCCCAGTTGGTGGCCCCATTCTCTATTAACTCCCCCATGGTTGAGCTGCTGTGCGCTCTCATATTGGAGTTGTCTTTGTCTACACCGTGGTCTTGACTCTACAAAGGAGGTAATGTTACAACTTTTCCTTTTCTTTGTACTTCTCTTTTGCCTCTGCTCTATCCATGTACTACCATCAGTCCTAGGGCCCCTCATATGTCATATCCTAGAACATCCATTGGACTTCATTCCTTTTCTTCACCTCAGGCTTCTTCGACTGCCTCCGTACCCGTGGCGCTTCCTCTTGCCTTATTTGTCTCGTTGATTCTCCCGCGATGTGTTGGCCGCGTGTTCCGCTCTTCATCATTATGTGTCCTTTCTTTTTGGGTTTCCTTCCATTCCGTTATGCGTCTTCCTTTGATCTGTAACACATAACCCTTTCTTTTATAGTTCTCCTCACATTTCTTACTGCGGTCCATGTGCGAGGAGACTGCATATATAAACAACTTGAGTATCACCTAGATCACTAGTTTAGACCTCCTTCAAGCTATCTTGTATCTCGTCGCCTAGCAATCTATTTGCTTCTCTTGTCTTACTCGTCCTGCGATTAGGAAACTCCTAGATCGCTTTTTTGATCGACTTGTCCTTCAACTCACCGATACCTTCAAGGAAACCCCTTGACCACCACTGTTGGAGGAATCTCCACAATGGAAGTCTGTGTGTCGGTTCCCAACCCGACTCTTTGATCAACTTGCCTAACCTGCTTGTTGATACCCTCGAGGAATCCCCTCAACTACCACCGCCGGAGGAATTCCCACGTCAGAAGTACTGCGCCGTCGGCTCCCAACCCAACTCCCTGTCATCGAAGGCCCCTTGCAATTATTCCTACCCCAGGTAGTCATAACAATTTCCAATAAAGTCATAACAATTGGAACAGTTTTTGGATTTTTATTATGACATTCAGAATCTCAACCAAACATGACTTTATTTGGTCTTATTTGGTCATACAAATAAATATATACATTTAAACATGATGTCTGAGTTTTAAAACATTCCCATGCTTCTTGTTCCTTTATCACTATTATTATGCAATCACTTTCCACTACTCAGCAGAATACCATCCTCTCTTACAGTGGCTCAAAAAACTGTCTGCATGTTTGGTCATTTTTCACTAAACACAATAATTCCAAATAACCCCTAATCCTAGCCCTAAACTCTAAGTGTATGAAATGAAGTACATACCCTTTGCTTTCCATTGGTATAAGGGTCATGAGAGTTGAATAATATTTGATGAAATGACAGCCAT